>JAJPUD010028874.1:0-14331 GCA_023553655.1 Myrmecobius fasciatus
TATTATATCTTCTATGTCTCTTTATGAGATTTTGCCTTATTTTATCTCCTTTATTTTTACTTTATTTTGCCTCCTTCCCCCCCTTTTTCTTTTTCAGTATGGTATCCCTTCCACCTCTAATTTCTTTTCCATTATTATCAAAGAAAAATCAAATTATACCGCCATTCTTTAAGGATACCTATAGCAGGAATATAGTTCTCAAGCGTTTTCCTTTTTACCTTTTTATGCTTCTCTTTAGTTCTCTATTTGGAGGTCAAATTTTTTATTCAGATCTGGTCTTTTCATTGGAAATAGGTGAAATTCTCCTGTATCATTGAATGACCATCTTCTTCCCTGGAAGATGATGCTCATTCTAGCTGAATAACTTATTCTTGGCTGTAATCCAAGTTCTTTTGCCTTTCGGAATATCTGATTCCAGGCCCTTTGATCTTTTAAAGTAGAAGCTGACAGATCCTGTGTAATTCTAATGACAGTTCCTCGGTATTTGAACTGGTTCTTTCTAGCTGCTTGCAATATCTTTTCCTTGGTGTGATAGTCCTGAAATTTGGCCATGATATTCCTTGGGGTTTTAATTTTGGGGTCTCTTTCTGGAGGTGATCGGTGAATTCTTTCAATGCCAATTTTGCCTTCTGATTCTAAAACATCAGGGCAATTCTCTTTCGTGATTTCCTGGAAGATAGCATCCAGGTTCTTTTTTTCATCGTGGTTTTCAGGGAGTCCAATAATCCTTAGATTGTCTCTCCTGGATCTGTTTTCCAAGTCAGTTGTTTTTCCTAGGAGATATTTCATATTTTCTTCTATTTTTTCAATTTTTTTTGTTTTTGTTTGACTGATTCTTGAAGTCTTATTGAGTCATTTACTTCTATTTGTTAAATTTTAATTTTTAAAGTATTATTTCCTTCAGTTATCTTTTTTAGCTCCTTTTGTAGCTGGCCAATTGAATTTCTTGATTCAATGCATTCTTTTTCTATTTTGCCAGTTTTATTTTTCAGTGAATTGTCTTTTTCCAATTCACCAATTTTGTTTTTCAGTGAATTGTTGTCTTTTTCCAATTCACCAATTTTGTTTTTCAGTGAATTGTCTTTTTCCAATTCACCGATTTTATTTTTCAGTGAATTTTTTTCTTTTTCCAATTCACCAATTTTGCTTTTCAGTGAATTGTTTTCTTTTTCCAATTCACGAGTCCTATTTTCCAGTTTTTGATAGTTCTGTTGCACTGATCTCAATTTATTTCCCCATTCTTCTTCTAGCTCTCTTTTGAGATTCTTAATGCAATCTTCCAGGTAAGCCTTCTGGAAGGGAGACCAACTTAAGTCCGCCTTTGTGGCTTCATCTGGGATTGTTTTCATAATGTCAGAATCTGGGGACTGTTCTATTTTTTCTCCGTAAAAGCTGTCTATGGTGAGAGCTCTCTTCTGCTTCTTGCTCATGATTTAAAGTTGGGGTATCAGTCACCAGCAGAGAAAACTGCAACGATTTGTATTTGCCCTGGGGCAGTTTGCCGAGTTGACTTCTGGTCTGAGGCTGGTCGGGCTAGATCCGCACTAGGACCACGTTTTCAGCTGCTCTCAATCCACCCTTTACCAAAGGCAGATCTGCCAAAGCACCTGCCCGCAGGCAGAGCAAAATGGCCCAGGCGTCTCCCAGGGGCTTCCTGGGTGCCTAAAATCCGCCCCTCTATCGCAGCCCTGACTTCCGCCCCGGCTGGAGTCTGATTGCGACCGATTTCCCCTGAGGCTAACCTTCTCCGGAGTTCTTTCAAAGTAGATTTTTGATAGAAGTGCATTGTAGTCCAAGTGTTTGGTGGAGCCCTCACTCCAAAACCAGTTCAGAGGCTCACTTTGTCTGGGTCTGAGGGAAGGTCTCAGGAGTTCACAGAGAACGCTGAATGCAGTTCGCTATCTTCTCTTTTAAGATTCTTTATGCAGTCTTCCAGGAAAGCCTTGTCTCCCTTTGTGACTTCCTCTGGAGTTGTTTTACCTTTATGAACCTCAAGATGTGAGATCTGTTCCTCTCTCTCTCCATAAAAGATGTCTATGGTGAGAGTTCCTTTTCATTTTTTATTCATTTTTTAAAAAGCTTGAGATCTGTTCAAAGCAAAGGAGTGACAGTTGCTTTAATTTGCCCTGAGGCAGTTCAACTGATTGACTTCTGGTACTGGGCAAGCAGTGCCAGGTCCGGGTTTCTCAGAGTGGCCCAAGAGGCTCACAGAAACTTCCCAGGTGCTTAGAAACTTCTATGCTCTGAGTTCCGACCTGGCTTCCTGCCCTGTTTCCCGGAGCTGCCATCTGGGCTGGGCAGACTGTCCCCCTGCCTTACTGAAATAGACTTGCTCTGAAGCTCCTCCAAGGTAATTACTTTCCGGAATGTGTAATACTCCAAATATTTGGGGGTGCCTTGACTCCAAAATCAGTTTAGAAGCTTAATCTGCTGTTGGTTTGAGAGAAGGTCAGAGAAGGTGACAGAGAGTAATGTCTATACTCCATCATCTTGGCTCTGCCCCCAGAAATATTTCCATCTCCTTATTCTCATTCGCTCACATCACTCTCATTTAAATCCAATCTATTGCCAAATCTTATTCATCTGCCTAATTCAGCCTCTTATAATCTTCACCTCAGCTGTTCCTGTAGCCTCATAATCTCTCTGCCTCATGTATTTCCCATACTCCACTCAGCTACCAAAGTAATTTTCCAAAAGCATTGGTCTGAAGATGTCACTTCCCCTCTCAATAACTTCTTGTGGCTCTTTATCTCGGGTAACAAATACAAAGTCCTCTACTTGGCTTTTAAAGTTCTTCACCACCTGGCCTCTTTCTTTCTTTTGCATACAGCTACATGGCTTATATACACATGCACGCACGCGCACATGCACACACACACACACACACACACACACACACACACACACTCTTTCATCTTAATGCCTTTAGCATTGGCTGTTCCCCATATATGCTAAAATGCTCTTTCCAAACATGCCATTTCCCTGGATTTTCACCTGAGTCAGTTTGAATTCAAGATTTTGCAGAGGTCTTTCCAGCCTCAACCTCATCTCATCTTCAACTTCTAGTGCCTTGCCAACTTACATTATCTTCCATCTATTGAGACTGCAGATCTCACTTGTGTTGTATGTGTGTGTTTTGTGTGTATACCCACAAGTCAGAAGATTTTTGGTTTATTAGATGTACATTTATTTATGTAATCATCCTCATGGGAATGAGCAATCTTCATGAAATGAAAAAGGAGACAGAAATCTCTTGAAAATAAGGTCAAGCAGATTTAGTACATTATGACTTATGTGAGTTATGCTATGCAGAATATTATGTCATCCCCTAGAACAAATGGGATCAAATGTGAACAACGGCTGTATGTGTGTGTTTGTGTATATGTGGGTATGGGTGTGTCTGGGTGTGTGTTTGTGTATGTGTCTGTATATGTGTGTGTCTCTGTGTTTGTGTATATGTCTACACTTTTTTCCCATTGAGGCTCAAAGTACTCAGGCTAGTGAAATGATGCCAAAACCTACTTCCTTAGTGTTTGGATCTAGTGACTGCATCCTAAGTAGCTCTGCCTGCCGCACTAGAACACCTTTCAATTGGCTCTAGAGTTGATCAGACCTGTTCTTGCACTCCTGCTTTTATGTTTCATGAGAGTGCACTGCCACTGCTCCTGTAGAGCACTCCTGCTTTACATAGTCTTAGATTTAAACTAAATACCAGAAATCATCCACTATGCCACAGATAGTACCTAATAATTCCATTCCCCCTTATGTTAGGATTCTGATTTCAGCACTAATAACTCTCTGAACTTCCCTGTGTTCTCAAACTGAGGTGTCATTTGCCTAGGTGCAAGAGACCAAATAAAACCTTTTCTTATTACTCTCAAAATATAAAAAACAATGGGTGAAATTGGAAAGCGTTCTAAACTTGGAGCCAGAAGACCTAATTTTGAGAACTGGTTCTGGAAAACTTGGAACAAATTCTTTAACCTCTCTGAAGTTTGTTATTGCTAATAGATGGGGATAAACCCTATAATATCTATTTCACTGGATTGTGGTTAGATTCAAATATGATAATTCTTAAATTACCATATAAAAATGTGCTACTTTAGCAGGATATTTAAAAAATATATAATTAGATCATCCTATCACAAAATCACAGCAAAATTATAAACTTTAAGGTTTAAGACTCAGCAGAAAGAGAAAATATTCAAAATAACTATGGAAGGGAGGAAATATTTGAGCCCATCTACCAAGACATACATAGGAATCATATGAAAGCCATTACAAAACATCCTTTAGAGAAATAAATAAAAAATTAATAGAGATATGACACTACCCAAAATTAATTAATGGTTTCAGTAATATATCAATTTCCCAAACGCTTGCTTTACAGAGGGGAAAATAGAGAATTAAACCAAATGCATTATTATGGTGATATTATGTTAGGCTTATAAGATAGTCTCTTGACCTGTCAAATTTGTTGAATACTATCAATAGTCATTATATACAATATAAAATATTGCAACTTTCCCTACCATGAGTTTGATGTATTATGAGTCAGTATAAGAAATGAGAAAAGTCACAGACAACAAAGAGCCTATGATCAAATACTTAACCCAAATTTTCCAACAGGGTATTGTAAAAACCACATAAAAGGAAAAATAATTCAGCTTTCTTCTCTAGTACAAAAGGAGGATCAAAAAATTTTGCCACAGATTTTTCCAGATCTCCTGAACATTGCGTCCCTAAGCCCTATGAGATGGAAGGGATAAATGGGAACACATGGGAACATGAGCATAAATACTTCTACAACTTAACTGGACAAAAGTGCATATCACAGCTGCTAGGAGGGGAGCTGGCTAATGAAGCTAAAATGGTGACTTTCAGCTCTCCAAACAGTATAGCTTTCCTTACTCATATCCCAGCCTCCTCCCAGCTCAGTCCCATAAAAGGAAACAATAAAGTAAAGGTTTAAATAATCTTAATGCACCAATAAATTTAGACACAGCCTCTCTCTGTCTCTGTCTCTTTCTCTCTCCTCCTCTTTGAGGTACTGATACCCCCAACATTCACCAACAAGCACATTTAGCTTCTTACTTAGTTTTCACTAAACTCATCTTCAGTCTTACAAGGACCACAGCTTTATGCTTGTTCAAACCTAAATAATGACCCAAGGATCTGACTCATAGACTTGCAACAAATTTGAACCCCTCATTCTGATCTCCCCCTCCTCTTTCCAGTGAAATGGCGATCCAAGCTCCAACCTGCAGAATTTTGCTGAGCCCTTCAGGGTTAATGATAAGGTAGTACTCTGCTGCAATAAATTTCTGCAGGAAAGGGGAAGAATAGAGGAAAATTAACAGGACGTGTGTCTAGGTTTAAAATAGAACTCACCTTCATAAGCCAATCAGAGCTTCAGATCCAAGTCCAAAGAATGCAAATCACCCCTGCTTGTGGTGATCCCAGTGTGGTAGTGCTTTCAATTGCCAAAACAAAAGTAATGGAACAAGACAGCAGGAGAGAAGGCTGTAGGACTCTGCAATTAAACCTGAGACCCAACATTCTCACCAATTCTGCCTCTCCAAAATCATTTGGGACAGGGACCTAGGCTGAAGAATTGACCAGTGTGGTAAAAATTTGAAATGCTTTGAGATCCAACCCCTAAAGAAACCACTATTAGAAGAGAAGTCAGAAAATGAGCAACAAAGGAAAATAGGGAAAAGAAAAATGAAATTACCAAAAAATTTAAGATTGGAAAAACTCAAAGCCGTCAAATATAAATCAATGAAAACATTAATAGAAGAAAGAAACATGTCCTCTAGATCTAACAAATGAGTTCAGGCATCTATGAACAAATTCTGAAACACAAAGGAAAATGATACAAAACTTGATGAGACAAAGAACCCTATGGAAATTGAGAATAACATAGAAACACAAAACACTGTTCCTGAGATATTCTATGAAAGGAAATGGGAACTTTGGGCTAGGTGTTTTGTTTGGCCTGAGGTGTTCTCAGGCCTTCAAAAAACTATTTGTCATATGTCAGGCTGGAGAAAGTTGGACTTCTGGGGAAAATTGGCACTTGGGGGAGTATTTGAGGCAAAAAAGAAAAGAGGTAACCAGAGGAAAGGTATAGACAGTGACTACATATAGATGGCATAACTAGGGATGTATATGTATTGTTGAGAGGAAAGGAAAGTTAAAGAAAATAAAATAAAGAAGAGGGAGAAATAGAGAATAAAACCAAATGCATTATTATGATCTTAGGCGTGTGAGATAATAGTCTCTTGACCTGTCAAATTTGTTGAATACTATCTATAGTCATTCCTTCCCCATTGCAAATGACAATAAGTAGGTAGTCATAAGGTTTGTGAATCAGAGAATGAGGCTTTAGAGTAAATAGAAAACATGGATAATAAAGAGAACAAGAAAAACTTTCTGAAAAAAAATTTTAAAAATGAAATTTTAAAAACTAATGAACAGGACTAGTTAAAGGGGAGGAAAAGAAGGGGAAACCTTCTTGACTAACAGAGAGAGGAAAAGAATGGAAAGAATTAAATAACCAGATAAACAGGAAAGAAAATGGAATTATTAAGCAAAACTCCAAAAGGTAATAAATGGGAAGAAGGAGAGATGATAAAGGAGCTAGTGGAAAAGCCGCCTTAGAAAAGCAGAAGGGGGGGGAATCATCACTGGGGAAAAACCCCAATATTATAGAAAAATCTAGAAAAAATAAAAATCTTAATCACATCACTTCGAATGCAAATGGATAAAACAATTCTATAAAATGATTAAAAGCGGCAAATTGGATAAGAAAATAAAACCTTTTGCTCTGTTGCTTACATCTAAAATATAAAAACATATAATGAAAAAATTGCAATGCAACAAACAAATAAGAAAAAAAATAATGAAAAGGAAGGAGCCTAGACATACTAGATCTCAAGCTAAATCAAAGAATTAGTCAGGGGCAGAATCAAGCTGGTGGAATGAAAAGAAACTTTGGAATATAGCTCTCCTTGCACAACTTCTCAAAAGAGATTTAGACAATGCACCGCACTAAATTCTTACTGGGAAAGGCAAGAAGTTACAGTGAATCATTCTTTTCAAACCAGGGTATATTAGAAAACAGAGAGGTCTGCAGATTTTGGAGAGGACTTTAGCATCTCTGGCAATGACAATGAAGAGCATTCCAGCAACCAGGAATGAGAGAGATCTGAAACAAGACATAGAGTTTTCCACCAGGTCAATGCTGGCTGAGTCAAACAGAAGTCTCCTGAAACTTTTAATCAGAAACAAGTTGATAGACCAAAACTTGAGTAAGAAATTTGTAGAATCGTATGTAATGGAGACAAATTAGAACCATTCCCAATAAGATCAAGAGTGAAACAAGGCTGCCCACTGTCACCATTACTATTTAATATTGTATTAGAAATGTTAGCTTTGGCAGTAAGAGAAGAAAAAGAGCCTAAAGGAATTAGAGTAGGTCATGAGGAAACCAAATTATCACTTTCCAGATGATATGATGGTATACTTAGAGAACCCTAGAGACTCAACAAAAAAATTACTAGAAACAATTCACAACTTTAGCAAAGTTACAGGATACAAAATAAATCCACATAAATCATCAGCAGTTTTATACATTACCAACAAAGTTCAGCACCAAGAGATACAAAAAGAAATTCCATTCAAAATAATAGATGATAGTATAAAATATTTGGGAATCTATCTGCCAAGGAAAAGTCAGAAACTATACGAACTAAGCTACAAAACACTTGCCATACAAATAAAATCAGACCTAGTCAACTGGAAAAACATTAAATGCTCCTGGGTAGGCCAAGGGAATATAATAAAAATGACAATACTACCCAAACTAATTTACTTATGTAGTGCCATACCAAACTCCCAAGAAATTATTTTACAATTCTAGAAAAAACAGTAGCAAAGTTCATTTCAAAGAACAAAAGGTCAAGAATTTCAAGGTAATTAATGAAAAAAAAAAAGGCTGATGAAGGTGGCCTTATTGTACCAGATCTAAAACTATATTATAAAGCAGCGGTCATCAAAACCATTTGGTACTGGCTGAGAAATAGAATAATGGATCAGTGGCATAGGAAAGGATTTCAGGACAAACTAGTCAATAACTATAGCAATTTAGTGTTTGATAAACCCAAAGACCTCAGCTTTTGGGATAAGTACTCACTATTTGGCAAAAATTGCTGGGAAAATTGGAAACTAGTATGGAAGAAATTAGGGCTTGACCCACACCTAACACCACATACCAAGATAAGATCTAAATGCATTCATGATCTAGATATAAAGAGTGATATTGTAAGCAAATTAGAGGAACATAGGATAGTTTATCTCTCAGACCTGTGGAGATGGAATAAATTTATGTCCAAAGAAGATTTGGAACTTTTAATTCAACACCAGGTAGATAATTTTGACTATATTAAGTTAAAAAGTTTTTGTATAAACAAAACTAATGCAGACAAAATTAGGAGAGAAGCAACAAATTGGGAAATCATCTTTACATTTAAGGGTTCTGATAAAGGCCTCATCTCTAAAATATATACAGAATTGTCTCATATTTATAAGAATTCAAGCCACTCTCCAACAGATAAATGGTAAAAGAATATGAAGAGACAATTTTCAGATGAAGAAATTAAAACCATTTCTAGTCATATGAAAAGGTGCTCCAAATCACTATTGATCAGAGAAATGCAAATTAAGACAACTCTGAGGTACCACTACACACCTGTCAGATTGGCTAAGATGACAAGAAAAGATAATGATCAATTTTGGAGGGGATGTGGGAAAACTGGGACACTGATTCATTGTTGGTGGAACTGTGAACGGATCCAACCATTCTTGAGAACAATTTGGAACTATGCTCAAAAAGTTATGAAACTGTGCATACCCTTTGACCCAGCAGTGTTTCTACTGGGCCTATATTCCAAAGAGATCTTAAAAGAAAATAAGGGACCCACAAATGCAAGAATGTTTGTGGCAGCCCTTTTTGTAGTGGCTAGAAACTGGAAACTGAATGGATGCCCATCAATTGGAGAGTGGCTGAATAAATTATGGTATATGAATATTATGGAATATTATTGTACTGTAAGAAATGACCAGCAGGACGATTTCAGAGAGGCCTGGAGAGACTTGCATGAACTGATGCTGAGTGAAACAAGCAGAACCAGGAGATCATTATACATGGCATCAACAATACTATATGATGATCAATTCTGATGGACGTGGCTCTCTTCAACAATGAAATGCTTCAAACCAGTTCCAATTGTTCAGTAAAGAAGGCCATATACACCGAGAGAGAGGGATATGAGATATGGATTACAACATATCATTTTCATGCTCTATATTGATGATTGCTTGCATTGGGTTTCCTTTATCAGACCTTTTTTGTTCATGTAGATACGATTGTTCTAGCACAGCAAGATAAGTATGGAAACATATATTTGACTTGTCAAATATTTTAACATAATTAACATGTAGTAGACTTCCTACCATCTAGGGGATGGGAGGGGAATGGGGGGGCTGAATTTGTAATGGAAAGCTTTGTAATGGTCAATGTTGAAGAACTACCCATACATATGTTATGCAAATAAAAAGCTTTAATAAAAATTAAAAAAAGAAATTTGCAGATTTCAGACTATGCCTTGAAATCACACCATGTTAGAAGAACAAAAAACTTGCAGACCTCCAGCTAGAGCTGTGAAGGCATCAGAAGGATGTAAGAGGACCAAAGTTCAGGCTAGAAATCCTCCCCAAACAACCCAAGAACACCACCCCATATTTATAATTCCCAACTGTGTATTTTCTTTCATTTCTTAAACTTATCTTTCTCTTCCCTGCCACCTTTAAGTGTATATTTTCCTTTTAATTTCTCTCTTCCCCAAGAATTTCATAGAGGTAACTTCACTAGCACAAAATCTAAAGTCAAAAAAAGGCTGGAATAATGAGCAAATAAGTGAATTCAATCATTAAGGTATAGGCAAACTCAAGTCACAAACACAAAAGGAAAGGAAGACTTAAAAACATCTATAATCCAAGTCTCAAGGAAAAATGCAGCTGGGATACAAGTCCAAGAAGTATTAAAGTAAGAGTTCAAGATGATCATGTAGTGCCTAAGAAATTTATCATCACCAAGGATAATTATACATATTCAGAGGGTATGATTCTATTGTTTTTAGATGATCTCAAAAGTAGATTTGGAATGAATAGGGAAAAGGAATACTTTGGAAGAGGAGGAAAAAGAAAGGAATAATAGGGAAGATTATCTGACATAAATGTAGTGCACAAAATGGAATTTATACAACAAAAAGGGCTTTCTTTGGTAAGGATCTTCACTCTTGCCTAATGGAAAAATAGAAAGGAAAGGGGTTTAGAGAAAAAAAAAGGTACTAAAATGGAAGGAAGATTGAAGAGGGATAATCCGATGATAAGATTAAAAATAATATTGCATACCATTTAAATCAAAGTCATGGAAACAATTACTGGGAAGCATCACCTATCCAGGTAATTGAATACATAATTAAATTAAATACATTATAAATAAGGCTGCTGCTACTGAAGGCAGAGTTATTGATGAGTTTTTCATCATGTTACCTGAAAGATAAAATACCACAAACAAGCCAAACTAAAATTATAAATATAGGTAATAATTTGAGTGACAACCTATGAAAGCAATAAATGCCAGGTGGATAAAACTGAAATACTATTTAACTCAAATATTTACTTTCAGATGCTTTGAAATGGATTCTACAAGTAATTATCAAGAAAATGAGAGTCACAAAAGTTTCAAAAATATGAAATTTGCAAATCAGTGTCACTGACTAAATTTTGTTAGGATCCACAGAGTTTGGAAAGATTCTGTTAAAATAAGATGAAGCAGATGAAGCTGCTTACACTGGCTCTAAAGTTGTAGTTCAAATAGAAAAACCATTTTCCCAGAAGTAGTGCAAGCCATCTCTAGAAAAAAAAAAAAAGAAAGGGAAAGAACATAAGAGAGGTAGTACTAACATGCTTAATTTGTTATAAGTAGATTATTTGCTTGATATGTTGCATTCCATTCATTATTATCATTAGATAATAATAATAATAGGTAACAAAATCAATAGTAAAATCATATGATAACAAAATTCACCACCTAAGCTTAATGCTCTCAGCAGGCTAGAATCTAGGTGTCTTTTTAACAGGTGCTTTGATTTTCTCTTCTAATCAGTGTAACATCTTCCTTAAATAATGAAAGAGTATAGTTTAAGCTAATGTCCTAGTTGTGCCCTAATTTTCTTCTGTTTAATTACCTGTAATTTCCTGCTACTTTTTTTAGTGTTTCAAATCCTAAAACCTTTACAGATGAATATGATCATATTAAATCCATATATGAATGATTTTTCTATCATTCTATATTATTTATACATAAATTCTTCAAAGCTAAATAGAATCACTTTAACTTTCCCTATGTATCAAATTACCAGATTAGGTGACACTTCCCAGGAATTGTTTCAATGACAGTGATTTGAATGATATGCAACTAGGATACCAAGGACTATAACTTTTTAATCCTATCATTAAAAATCTATCAATTAAATAATTACATCATATTCAGGATTTACAGCTTGCTTGATTTTTTATTTCAAAAACAAAAAAAAAGATTTGTTTGATCAGTGATACATACAATTCTTTAAAATTCTATTAGTCTTTTAATTTTTAAAAATCCAACAAATTCTGACAAACATTTATGTATATTTCTTCTATTTTGTGTTTCTGCTTGTGTTTGTCATTTTATTCACAAAGATGACATGAGAGAATCTGTCAAATACTTTGGTGAAATGTAGGTATATAATAAGGAAAATAATCCCTTGGCCAGTCAGTATAGTAGTTCTATCAAAATATAAAGATAGAGTGGTATGACCTATTCTCAGTTTTTCCCAAGGAAATCGTGAGAATAGGATAAGATTGGCAACAGAGGATTGAAAGAGATTTTCATAATGAAGTAGTATTTGAGGCTATATAAGGTCAAGAAAGATGAAGACTTAGAAAAAGTCTATCTGATTTAGCAGTTAAGACACTATTGATAACCTTTGAGTAGGAAGTTTCAATAGAATGTTAGGCCTAAAGACAAAAAAAAAATTGGTTTGTGGAGTGATTGTAAAGAACTCTAATAATTAGACAGGATAATAGGGCTTCCCATTGGACAATAACTTGGAGATACCATGATTTTAAAAAAGGAGGAAGAAACTTTAAAATAAAATGTGTATTGCATATTCTGGTATGTCTATGTCTTTCATACATTATTGTCATTTATTTGCACTTTTTAAAACTAGTATGTATGTAGACTTATATTTTAAAAAGGAGTACTTATTCTTAGGAACTGTCATTTTTTTTCTTAACTATGTAAGGCAAACAAATTTCAAAAACCAATCTTCGAGAAATAAGGTTATTCTGAAAAAATCATATACACAAACATTCATTTTTGAAAAACAATGATGGCACCTTGATTAGAAGAGATGGCAGTCTTTTTAAAAAAAATTCACTGAAAGGATGCTAAATCTAAGTATTTTCTGTAGAAAATATTTCAGCATTGTGGATAGAGAGCTGGCCTGAAAAAGAAAGACATGTTTTCATCTTATCTCTGATTAATACTAGCCATGTGATCCTTGGCAAGTCACTAAACTTAGAAATGTCCTACCTAGGCATCTCAAAAAATGTAAGTTGCACAAAAGACACTAGCCTACATTTTCCTCAAATGAGAATTCTGTGTATATAAATCACAGGTGAAAAAAGCACAGATTAAGACTATTTCCTAATCCTAAATAATGTGAAAAATCAAATATATAATTCAAGTTTAAAATATTTTTCTAAAAGAAAAAAGGTGTTTCCCTTACTATCTTATGAATACATTCTTTTTAAAATTATATATATTTTTAAATCTTTTTTATTTTCAAAACATATGCATGAATAATTTTTCAACATTGACCCCTGCATAGCCTTGAGTTTCAGATTTTCTCCTCCTTTCCCCCATTCCTTCCCCTAGATAGCAAGAAATATATGTTATACAGGTTAAAATATGTTATTTTTTTCTTTTTTATTACAGCTTTTTATTTGCAAAACATATGCATAGGTAATTTTTCGACATTGACTCTTGCAAAGCTTTCTGTTACAAATTTTTCCCTCCTACCCTCCACCTTCTCCCCTAGATGACAGGAAATCTAATACATGTTATTATGTTAAAATATTTGACAGATTGAATATGTGTATATATATTTATACAATTATCTTGTTGTGCAGGAAAAAAAAACCTGAGAAGGAAAATATAATGTAAGCAAACATCAATAGAGAGAGTGAAAATGCTATGTTGTGGTCCAGACTCAGATCCCACAGACCTCTCCCTGGGTGTATATGGCTTTCCTCATCACTGAACAACTGGACCTGATTTGAAACATCTCATTATTGAAGAGAACCATGTCCTTCAGAATTGATCATCATATAGTCTTATTGTTGCCATGTACAATGATCTCCTGGTTCTGCTGATTTTACTCAGCATGAGCTCATGCAAGTCTCTCCAGGCCTCTCTGAAATCATCTTGTTGATCATTTCTTACAGAACAATAATATT
Organism: Myrmecobius fasciatus; assembly: GCA_023553655.1. Taxonomy (NCBI): domain Eukaryota; kingdom Metazoa; phylum Chordata; class Mammalia; order Dasyuromorphia; family Myrmecobiidae; genus Myrmecobius; species Myrmecobius fasciatus. The sequence goes on from JAJPUD010028874.1 coordinate 13,630, forward strand.
CCATGACATTCATATACCGTAATTTATTCATTCTCCAACTTATAGGCATCCACTCAGTTTCCAGTTTCTAGCCACTACAAAAAGGGCTGCCACAAACATTCTTGTACATGTGGGTCCCTTTCCCTCCTTTAAGATCTCTTTAGAATATAGGCCCAATAGAAACACTGATGAGTAAAAGGGTTTGCACAGTTTGATAACTTTTTGAGCATAGTTCCAAACTGCTCTCCAGAATGGTTGGATCCAGTCACAGTTCCACCAACAATGTATCAGTGTCCCAGCTTTCCCACATACCCTCCAACATTCATCATTATGTTTTCCTGTCATCTTAGCCAATCTGAAATGTGTGTAGTGGTATCTCAGAGTTGTCTTAATTTGCATTTCTCTGATCAATGGTGATTTGGAGCACCTTTTCATATTGACTAGAAATAGGTTTAATTTCATCATCTGAAACTTGTTCATATCTTTTGACCAATTGTTCATATCTTTTGATCAATTGGAGAGTGCCTTGAATTCTTATAAATATGAGACAATTCTCTATATATTTTAGAAATGAGGCCTTTATCAGAACCCTTAAATGTAAACATGATTTCCCAACTTACTGCTTCCCTCTTAAACTTGTCTGCATTAGTTTTGTTTCTACAAAAACTCTTTTATTTGTAATCAAAATTATCTATCTGGTGTTCAGTTAAGAGTTCCAGTTCT
>JAJPUD010028875.1:0-14330 GCA_023553655.1 Myrmecobius fasciatus
ATAAATTTGATTCACTTCTCTATATATTTTAGAAATGAGACCTTTATGAGAACCCTGAAATGTAAAAATGATTTCCCACTTTATTTCTTCCCTTCGGATCTTGTCTGCATTAGTTTTGTTTGCACAAAATCTTTTTAACTAAATATAATCAAAGTTATCTATCTGGTGTTCAATTATGACTTCTAGTTCTTCTTTGGAAACAAATTCATTTCTTCAACACATATCTGAGAGGTAAACTATGCTATGTTTCTTTAATTTGCTTATAATTATCACTCTATGTGAAAACCATGAACCCATTTAGATCTTATCTTGGTATGTGGTGTTAGGTGTAGGTCAAGCCCTAATTTCTTCCACACTAGTTTCCAATTTTCCCAGCAGTTTTTGCTGAGTAGGGAGTACTTGTTCCAAAAGCTGGGGTCTTTGGGTTTATCAAACACTAAATTGCGAACATTATTACCTAGCTTGTCCTGATATCATATCCTATGCCACTGACCCACTGCTCTATTTCTCAGCCAGTACCAAATGGTTTTGATGACCACTGATTTATAATATAGTTTTAGATCTGGTACAGCAAGGCCACCTTCATCAGCCTTTTTTTTCATCAATTCCCTTGAAATTCTTGACCTTTTGTTCTTCCAAATGAACTTTGCTGCTATTTTTTTCTAGATCTGTAAAATAATTTCTTGGGAGTTTGATTGGTATGGCACTAAATAAGTAGATTAGTTTGGGTAATATTGTGATTTTTATTATATTAATTTGGCCTACCCATGAGCACTTAATATTAATTACCTTTTATAACTGCTTTAGCCGTGTCCCACAAATTTTGGTATGTTATCTCATTATTGTCATTCTCCTGGATGAAATTATCGATAGTATCTATAATTTGCTCTTTCACGCATTCATTCTTCAGGATTAGATTATTTAATTTCCAATTCACTTTTGCTTTATTTTCTCCTGGTTTTATATTGTATGTGATTTTTATTTCACCATGATCTCAAAAGGATGCATTTACTATTTCTGCCTTTCTGCATTTGATTTTGAGGGTTTTATGCCCTAACACTTGGTCAATTTTTGTAAAAATTTCCATGAACCGCCGAGAAAAAAGTAAACTCCCTTCTGTCTCCATTCAATTTTTGTGAAAGAGCTATCATGCCTAACTTTTCTAACATTTTGTTTACCTCCCTAACTTCTTTCTTATTTATTTTGTGATTTGATTTATCTAATTCTGAGAGAGCAAGGTTGAGATCCTCCACTAGTATAGTTTTGTTGTCTATTTTTTCTTGTATCTCTTTTAACTTCTCCTCTAGGAATTTGGATGCTATTCCACTTGGTACATATATGTTTAGTATTGATATTACTTCATTATCTATGGTACCCTTTAGTAAAATATAGTTTCCTTCTTTATCTCATTTAATTAGATCTATCTTTGTTTTTACTTGACCTGATATCAGGATTGCTACCCCTGTTTTTTTTTTGTTGTTGTTGTTCACATGAAGCATAATAGATTCTGCTCCAGCCCTTTACCTTCACCCTGTATGTATTTTTATGCTTTACATGTTTCTTTTAAGCAACATATTGTAGGATTCTGGCTTTTAATCTGCTATTCACTTCCGCTTTATTGGAGAGTTCATCCCATTCATATTAACAGTTAAAATAACTAATTCTGTATTTCCTGCCATCTTATTTACCCAAAGTTATGTTTTCCTTTTTCCTTTCCCCTTTCTCCCTTTTCCCCTCCCCAGTATTTTGCTTTTGATGACCACCTATGTCCAATAGTCCTTTACACTTTAGAGAACCCCCCCCCTTTTTTTACACCTTTCCCCTAATTCTTCCATTTTCCCTTCTATTAGTCTTACTCTTTCTTTTCCTCCTTTCTCTCCCACTTCCCTATAAGTAGGGACAAGTTTCTGTGTGAAACTAAATGTGTCTGATATACTCTTTTAGAGCCCACTCTGATGAGAGTAAGCTTCACACTATGCTCATCCCCCTCCCTTCTTTCCCTCAGTTGTATTAGGTTTTCTTTGCCTCTTCATGACATTTTACCTTATTTTTAACCTCCTTTTTTACCCTTATTTTACCTCCTTTTCCCTCTTTTTCCCCAGTATGATAGCCCTTGCACCTCTAGTTTTGATTGCATATTATCAAAGTAAAATCAAATTATACCCTCGTTCTTTAAGTATACCCATAGTAGAAATATAGTTCTCAAGAGTTTTTTCCTTTTTACCTTTTTATGCTTCTCTTGAAAGCCTTGTGAAATGGGGACCAGCTCATGTCTCCATTTGTGGCTTCCTCTGGAGTTGCTTTACCTTTAGGAACCTCGAGATCTGGGGTTTGCTTTTCTTTCTCTCCATAAAAGCTGTCTATGGTGAGAGTTTTTTTTTTTCTATTTCTTACTCATTTTTTAAAGCTTGGGGTCTGTGTTTAGAGATCAAATTTTTTGTTCAGGTCTGGTCTTTTCATTAGACATACATGAAATTCACCTATGTCGTTAAATGTCCATCTTATTCCCTGGAAGACAATGCTCATTCTAGTTGGATAGCTTATTCTTGGGTGTAATCCAAGTTCTTTTGCCTTTCAGAATATCTAGTTCCACCCCTTTGATCCTTCAATGTGGAGCCTGACAGAGCTGTTGTGATTTTAATTACAGTTCCTCAGTATTTGAATTGTTTCTTTCTAGCTGCTAGCAAGATCTTTCCCTTGGTACGATAGTACTGAATTTTAGCCACAATATTCCTTAGTGTTTTAATTTTGGGGTATCTTTCAGGAGATGATGGATGAATTCTTTTGATGGCAATTTTGCCTTCTGATTCCAAAACATTAGGGCAATTTTCTTTCATGATTTTCTGGAAGATAGTATTTAGGTTATTTTTTTCATCATGGCTTTCAGGAAGTCAAATAATCCTTAAATTGTCTCCTCTAGATCTATTTTCTAGGTCAGTTGTTTTCATATTTTCTTCTATTTTTTTCATTTTTTGTTTGATTGATTCTTGAAGTCTTATTGAGTCACTCACTTCCATTTCTTCAATTCTAATTCTTAAAGTATTATTTTCTCCAGTTACCTTTTTCAGCTCCTTTTGTAACTGGCCAATTGAAATTTTTTGGTCATTTCAGACTTTTTCCAATTCACCAATTTTGTTTTTCAGTGAATTGCTGTCTTTTTCATATCTCTTTTGCAGGGTATTATATCCTTCTTGCACTGATCTCAATTCATTTGCCAATTTTTCATCTAACTCTCTTTTGAGATTCTTTATGCAGTCTTCCAGGAAAGCCTTGTGAAATGGGGACCAGGTCATGTCTCCCTTTGTGGCTTCCTCTGGAATTGCTTTACCTTTAGGAACCTCGAGATCTGGGGTCTGCTTTTCTTTCTCTCCATAAAAGCTGTCTATGGTGAGAGTTTTTTTTTTTCTATTTCTTACTCATTTTTTAAAGCTTGGGGTCTGTGTAAATCAGAGAAGAATAGGCTGGGGTAATTTGCCCTGGGGCAGTTCGGCTGATTGACTTCAGGTGCTGGGCTGGCCCAGCTAGGTGCCCTGTTCTCAGTGCTTTTCAGTCTACCTTTTACAAAAGGCAGATCTGCCAAAGCACCTGCCAGCAAGCAGGGCAGATTAGCCTGAGAGTCTTGCAGGAACTTCCCAGGTGCTTAGAAACTGCCAAGCTGTGTTTTGCCCAGCTTCCTGCCCTGTCTCAAGTCCTCATGACTCCACAACTGTCCACTTATAGTCTAGGTGCCCCCAAGTGTGTAATTTTGAATTTATCTACTCCATTGCACTTTATTTATAGATTTGGCTATCATTCTAGCTTTTGGAGATTTTTTTGGAGCCTGACTCATGGACCTGTAAACTGCCCATCTTACTTTGGTGTTAGCCACAAAGTATTCTTTCTCTGCCTTTATCCAAATTATTCATCACATTAACGTGCAGCACAGGGCCAATGATAGAACTCTGTCGCACTCCTTATACTGACATTAACCCATTAATAGCTGTGCTTTGATTTTAGTTATTCAAACAGTCTTGGTTACTAAGAGATTTGCCTCATGTGACCCATTCTTTCATCCATATATATATTTCATGAACTTTTTTGTAATTACATGTAAGAAATTTTCACTTTCATTATAAAAAATTTTGAATGGTAAATTGTCTCTCTCTCTCTCTCACCCCTTCCCCACCCCTTGAAAAAACAAGCATTATGGTATCACTTATACATGTGAAGTTATGCAATTCATATTTTTATATTTGCCACATTACAAAGGAAAATGCAAATACACACATAAAAAACAAGGAAACTTTAAACATTTAAAAAGTATGCTTGCATCTGCATTCAGAGTTCATTATTCTCCCTTTTGAAGTGGACAGCATTTTTCATCTTGGTTCCTTTGGAATTGTCTTGGACCACTGTCTTGATGAGAATAGTGAAGTCTTTCACAGTTGTTCTTCCTTACAAAATTGCTCTTGCTGTGTACAATATTCTCCTGGTCCAGTTCACTTCCCTTTCTGTCAGTTCATGCAAATCTTTCCAGGTTTTTCTGGAACCTGATTGTCATTTCTTACAGTACAATAATATTCACAACCATATACCATAACTCTTTTGGCCATTCTCCAACTGATGGGAATCCACTCAATTTCCAGTGTTTTGTCCGTACCAAAAATGCTCCTATTAATGTTTTGGTACAAATAGATCCTTTCCCCCTTTTATTTGATCTTTTTGGGATACAAACCTGAGAGATATTGCTAGGTCAAAATATATGCACAATTTTATAGCCTATATAATGCTTTTTGGTGCTACACACACACATACATACACACACATACACACACGTATGCAAAAGTTTATACAGGCCACCTTCCTTAACCTTTTTTTTTATCATTGATTCACTTTTGTTTTCCTTGAATTTTGTTGTTTTACTAGTTCTATAAAATAATTCTTTGGTAGTATGATTGGTATCGCAGTGAATGAAATTAAAGCAACAAATAAATCCCCTCTCTATCCCTCACAACGTCCTTCATGGAAAGACTGATTCAGTCTATGTATAAGGTTAGCTGTAGGCACGAGCTTTCCCGTTTGCTATGTCAGGGTCCCTCTTATGTCGTAGGACTTCATTTCTCAGGAAATGAGTTCAGCAACTTCCAGAGCTCCCCACAGTCTAAACGAATGAACGTGTCAGTGCTGAGAACACTTGGGAATCTTTCAGAATAGGGGGCCAGGGGCTTCACCTCTAAGAATGGGCTGCCCTTGGCCACCTTTCCATGCTTGCTCCTCCTTCAGACCAATACATTGTTGAAAGTCAGAATAAACAATCGCAGAAACGCATAGTGAATCTCGTGAGCAGAGATGCCTTGGTTCATTGTACCTCTCTCCCTGGCCCTTAGGAAACCTCCAAGAACATAGGAAGTGTTTGATCAATACTTAGGGACTGGATTGGATTGGAAAGCAATTATTGCTCTTGTTTGGCCCCACCTGGTCAAAGGAAGAGCTGCTCTCTAGCCACCAGATGGCAGTGCTCCCTGACCCAATATGACACCCTCCTGTGTCCCCTGTCTAAACACTAACAGCCAACATTTTTATAACACTAGGTGTCAGAGGCTATCTTGAGCATTTTCACAACTATTATCTCATTTAATCATCACATCATTAGGACATAGGAATTGGTATTGTTCTCATGTTCTGCATGAGGAGCCTGAAGCAGAAAAGGCTTAACTGGAAGGTCACATGGCTTGATCCCAGTTCAGAATGGTCTGAGGCTAAATTTCAATTTGGGAAGATCTTCCTAAACCCAACTGTAGCAGTACATCCACTATACCATCCAGTTGCCTCTCATAAGTTATCAAAGCCAAAGACATTCATCCTTGGTGGGCAAACCTTTTCTGGATGCACTTACCAAGGATGGTCAGTAGAGCATGGATCTGGAGCTGGAAAGACCTCAGAAACTATCTAATCCAATCCATTCATTTTGCAAACTCAGGCTTAAAAGTATCTTCTCCCTCCATACTCCTTCACTGGGTGATGATATCAACTTCCGTGGATTCAGTTGTCACCTTTTGGCAGATAACTTAGATCAATTTGTCCCTCTCTAACCTGTCTTCTCACTTCCAGTCTAACATCTCCACTTACCCCCTTGAAACTCAAGATGGATATCTCATAGACAACTTAAACTCAAAATACCCCAAAACAAATTCATCAAGGTTCACAAACTTGATTCTTCTTTCTTCCTTACTCTGCAACCCTAAGCCATTAATTCCAATTACTTCTTCCTTCACAAGGTCTCTTGTATACATTTCCTCCTTTCCACAATCCTAATTTAAGCCTTATAATTTTCCCTACTCAATCCAATCCCTCAGGAAAATTGCCTTGCAACCTGAGGGAAAGAGCCAGTAAGAATAGGACCATTTCATGTTACTTTATTTATATATCTATTTTTTTGCTTAGGCCATTGGGGTTAAGGGAGTTGCCTAGGTTCACACAGTTAGGAAATGTTAAGTGTTTGAGTGCGATTTGAACTCAGGTCCTCCTGACTTCAGGCCTGTGCTCTATACACTGTGCCATCTAGCTGCCCCCCCCCAGAGAATAGAGCCATGCAATGAACAAATTGGACAATTAGTAAAGGACCTTAAAAATGTAACTGAAGAAAATAATACATTAAAAATTAGAATTGAACAAATGGAAGTGCAAGAATCAATAACACTTCAAGAATCACTTAAAAACAAAAAAATGAAAAAATAGAAGAAAATATGAAATATTTCCTAGGAAAAACAACTCACCTGCAAAATAGATCTATGAGAGACTATAAGGAAAATTGGATGTTCTAAATGCCATGATTAAAAAAAGAACCTAGACACTATCTTCCAGGAAATCATGAAAGAACACTGCCCTGATGTTTTAGAATCAGAAGGCAAAATCACCATCAAAAGAATTCACTGATCACCTCCTGAAAGAGACCCCAAAATTAAATCCCCAAGGAATACCGTGGCTAAATTTCAGGACTATCGCACCAAGGAAAAGATATGGCAAGTAGGTAGAAAGAAACAACTCAAATACTGAGGAATAGTTATTAGGATCACCTAAGATCTGTCAGCTTCCACATTAAAAGATCAAAGGGCATGGAACTAGATTTCCCCAAAGGGAAAGCAACTTGGACTACAGCCAAAAATAAGCTATCCAGCTAGAATGAGCATTATATTACAGGGAAGAAGATGGATATTTACTGATATAGGTGAATTTCACCTCTTTCTAATGAAAAGACCAGATGTGAACAAAAAATTTGACCTCCAAACACAGAACTCAAAAGAAGCATAAAAAGGTAAAAAGGAAAGAACTCTTAAGAACTCCATTTCTACTATGGGTATACTTAAAAGAATGGGGGTATAATTTGATTTTACTTTGATAATATGAAAAAGAAACTAGAGGTAGAAGGGGTATCACACTAGAAAAAGAGGGAAAAGGAGGTAAAATAAGGTTAAAAAAAAGAAGTAAAAATAAGGTAAAATCTCATAAAAAGACAAAGAAACCCTAATATAATTAAGGGAAAGAAGGAAGGGGGATGAGCATTGTGTGAATCTTATTCTCATCAGATTGGGCTCTAAAAGAGTATATCAGACAAAGTCGGTGTCACTTCATTCAGCATCATCTCATTTAAGTCTCTCCAGGCTTCTCTGAAATCATCTTGCTGGTTGTTTCTCACCAAACAATAATATTCCATAAGATTAATATACCATAATTTATTCAGCCACTCTCCAACTGATGGGTATCCATTCAGTTTCCAGTTTCTAGCCATTACAAAGAGGGCTGCCACAAACATTTTTGCACATGTGGGGCCTTTTCCCTCCTTTAAGATCTCTTTGGGATACAAGCCCAATAGAAACACTGCTTGGGTCAAAGGGTATGCATAGTTTGATAACTTTTTGAGCATAGTTCCAAATTGCTCTCCAGAATGGTTGGATCACTTCACAGTTCTACCAACAATGTTGCAATGTCCCAGTTTTCCTACATCCCCTCCAACATTTGCCATTTTCTTTTCCTGCCATCTTAGCCAATCTGACAGTTTTTAGTGGTATCTCAGAGTTGTCTTAATCTGATCAATAGTGATTTGGAGCAACTTTTCATATGACTACAAATAGTTTCAATTTCTTCATCTGAAAATTGTCTACTCATATCTTTTGACCATATATCTATGGGAGAATGTTTTGAATTCTTAAAAAAATTTGAGTTAATTCTCTTTGTATTTTAGAAATGAGGCCTTTATCAGAACCTTTAAATGTAAAAATGATTTTCCACTTTATTGCTTCCTTTTCAATCTTGTGTGCATTACTTTTGTTTGTACAAAATCTTTGTAACATAAAATAATTCAAATTACCTATCTGGCATTCAGTTATGAATTCTAGTTCTTGTGTGGACACAAATTCATTCCTTCTCCAAAGATGTGAGAGGTAAACTATCCTATGTTTCTTTAATTTGCTTATAATATGACTCTTTATGTCTAAATCATGAACCCATTTAGATCTTATCTTGGTATGTGGTGTTAGCTGTAGGTCAAGCCCTAATTTCTTCCACATTAGTTTCCAATTTTCCCAGTAGTTTTTGTCAATTAGTGAGTTCTTATCCCCAAAATGCAGTTTTTTAGGTTTGTGAAACACTAAATTGCTGTAGTTATTTACTGTTTTGTTCTGTGATCCTATCCTGTTCCACTGATCTACTATTCTATTTCTTAGCCAGTACCAAATGGTTTTGATGATTATTGATTTATAATATAGTTTTAGATCTGGTACAGCTAGGCCACGTTCCTCAGCATTTTTTTCATCAATTCCCTTGAAATTCTTGACTTTTTGTTCTTCCAGAAGAACTTTCTTACTATTTTTTTGAGATCTGTAGGGTTTTTTAGATTCTGGGAGTTTGAATGGTATGGCAATAAATAAGTGGATTAATTTAGATACTATTATCATTTTTATTATATTCACTCGGTCTACCCATGAACACTTGATATTTTTCCAACTGAATAGATCTCACTTTATTTGTGTGGAAAGTGTTTTGTAGTTATGTTCATATAGATCCTGACTTTCCCTTGGGACATAGATTCCCAAATGTTTCATACGATCGACCATTATTTTGAATGGAATTTCTTTGTCTATCTCTTGCTGCTGAACTTTGTTGGTAATATATAAAAATGCTGTTGATTTATGTGGATTTATTTTGTATCCTGGAACTTTGCTATAGTTGTGATTTAAGTATACCATCATGTCATCTGCAAAGAGTGATAATTTGGTTTCTTCATTACCTACTCTGATTCCTTTTATCTCTTTTTCCTCTCTTATTGCTAAAGCTAACATTTCTAATACAATGTTAAATAGTAATGGTGACAGTGGGCAGCCTTGTTTCACTCCTGATCTGATTGGGAATGGTTTTAGTTTGTCTCCATTACATATGATGCTTGCTAATGGTTTTAAATAGATGCTACTGATCATTTTAAGGAAAAGCCCATTTATTCCTATACTCTCTAGTGTTTTTAATAGGAAAGGGTGTTGGATTTTATCAAAGGCTTTTTCTGCATCTAAGGAGATAATCATATGGTTTTTGTTAGTTTGGTTATTAATATAATTAATTATGCTGATAGTTTTCCTAATATTGAACCAGCCCTGCATCCCTGGTATAAATCCTACTTGGTCATAGTGTACTATTTTGGGGATGACTTTCTGTCATCTCATTGCTAATATTTAAAATTTTTGCATCAATATTCATTAGGGAAATTGGTCTATACTTTTCTTTCTCTGTTTTCACCCTACCTGGTTTAGCTATCAGCACCATATCGGTCTCATAGAAGGATTCTGGCAGTATACCTTCTGTCCCTATTTTCTCAAATAGTTTGTGTAGTATTGGAATTAATTGTTCTTTGAATGCTTGGTAGAATTCACATGTAAATCCATCTGGCCCTGGGGATTTTTTTCTTAGGGAGTTGGTTAATAGCTTGTTCTATTTCTTTTTCTGATATGGGGCTATTTAAATAATTTACATCTTCTTCTGTTAACCTGGGCAATCTATATTTTTGTAGATATTCCTCCATTTCATTTAGATTATCAAACTTCCTGGCATAAAGTTGGGCAAAGTAACTCCTAATTATTGCTCTAATTTCCTCTTCATTGGAGGAAAGTTCTCCCTTATCATTCTTGAGACTAACAATTTGATTTTCCTCTTTCCTTATTGTTATCAAATTAACTAAAGGCTTATCTATTTTGTTAGTTTTTTCATAGAACCAACTCTTAGTTTTATTTATTAATTCAATAGTTTTTTATTTTCAATTTTATTAATTTCTCCTTTTATTTTTAGAATTTCCAATTTGGTATTTAATTGAGGGTTTTTAATTTGTTCTTTTCCTAGTTTTTTTTTTAATAATAAGCCCAATTCGTTGATCTTTTCTTTCTCTATTTTATGCAAGGAAGCATCTAGAGATATAAAATTGCCCCTTATTACCGCTTTGGCGGTATCCCACAAATTTTGGTATGTTGTCTCCTTATTGTCATTCTCCTGGATGAAAATATTTTTTGTGTCTATAATTTGCTCTTTCACCCATTCATTCGTCAGGATTAGATTATTTAATTTCCGATTAACTTTTGGTTTATTTTCTCCTGGCCTTATATTGCATGTGAGTTTTATTGCATCATGATCTGAAAAGAATGCATTTACTATTTCTGCCTTTCTGCATTTGATTTTGAGGTTTTTATGCTGCCTGCATTAGTTTTGTTTGTATAAAATCTTTTTAACTTAATATAATCAAAATTATCTATCTGGTGTTCAATTAAGAGTTGCTGTTCTTCTTTGGACACAAATTCCTTCCTTCTCCACAGCTCTGAGAGGTAAACTATCCTATGTTGCTCTTATTAGATTATATCACTCTTTATATCTAAATCATGAACCCATTTAGATCTTATCTTGGTATGTGGTTTTAGGTGTGGTTCAAGCCCTAATTTCTTCCACACTAGTTTCCAGTTTTCCCTCCAGTTTTTGTCAAATAACGAGTACTTATCCCAAAAGCTGGCATCTTTAGGTTTATCAAACGCTAAATTGCTATAGTTATTGCCTAGTTTGTCCTGTGATCCTATCCTATTCCACTGATCCACTACTCTATTTTTTAGCCAATATCAAATGATTTTGATGACCGCTGCTTTTAATACAGTTTTAGATCTGATACAGCAAGGACTCCTTCATCAGGCTTGTTTTTTTTCATTAATTCCCTTGAAATTCCTGACCTTTTGTTCTTCCAAATGAACTTTGCTACTATTTTTTTCTAGATCTGTTAAATAATTTCTTGGGAGTTTGATTCGCATGGCACTAAATTATATTTGTGTGGCACTATATTAATTTGGTAGTACTGTCATTTTTATTATATTAGCTCGGCCTACCTATGAGCACTTGATGTTTTTCCAATTGACTGGGTCTGAATTTATTTGTGTGGAAAGTGATTTGTAGTTTAGTTTGTATAGATTCCCAAATATTTTAAACTATCACCAGTTATTTTGAATGAACTTTGTTGATAATATATAAAAATGCTGATGATTTATGTGGATTTATTTTGTATCCTGAAACTTTGCTAAAGTTGTGAATTGTTTCTAGCAGTTTTTTAGTTGAGTCTCTAGGGTTCTCTAAGTATACCATCATGTCATCTGCAAAGAGTGATAATTTGGTTTCCTCATGACCTACTCTAATTCCTTTAATCTCTTTTTCTTCTCCTACTGACAAAGCTAACATTTCTAATATAATATTAAATAGTAATTGTGACAGTGGGCAGTCTTGTTTCACTTCTGTTCTTATTGGGAATGGTTCTATCTGTTGAAATAATGATATGGTTTTTGTTAGTTTGGCCATTAATATAATTGATTATGCTGATAGTTTTCCCAATATTGAACCAGCCCCTGCATTCCTGGCACAAATCCCACTTGGTCATAGTATAGTATCCTGGAGATAACTTTCTGTAATCTCACTGCTAATAACTTGTTTAAAAATTTTGCATCAATATTCATTAGGGAAATTAGTCTATAGTTTTCCTTTTTTGTTTTCATTCTGCCTGTTTTAGCTATCAGCACCATATCTGTATCATAGAAGCAATTTGGTAGAACACCTTCTTTCCCTATTCTTTCAAATAGTTTATATAGTATTGGAATCAATTGTTCTTTGAATGTTTGGTAGAATTCACATGTAAATGCATCTGGCCCTAGAGATTTTTTCTTAGGGATTTGATTAATAGCTTGTTCTATATCTTTTTCTAAATGTGTGATCCTAATAATTGTTCCTCGGTATTTGAATTGTTTCTTTCTAGCTGCTTGCAATATCTTTCTCTTGGTGCAATAATCCTAAAATTTAGCCACGATATTCCTTGGGGATTTACTTTTGGGGTCTCTTTCAGGAGGTGATCAGTGAATTCTTTCAATGGTGATTTTGCCTTCTGATTCTAAAACATCACGGCAGTTTTCTTTCATCATTTCCTGGAAGATGGTGTCTAGGTTCTTTGTCTTATCATGGATTTCAGGAAGTCTAGTAATCCTTAGATTTTCTCTCCTAGATATATTTTCCAGGTCATTTGTTTTTCCTAGGAGATATTTCATAGTTTCTTCTATTTTTTCAATTTTTTTTGTTTTTGTTTAATTGATTCTTGAAGTTTTATTGATTCATTCACTTGCATTTGTTCAATTCTAATTTTTAATGTATTATTTTCTTCAGTTACCTTTTTAAGCTCCTTTTGTAATTGGCCAATTTGTTCATTGAACACTTTTTCTATTTCACCTTTTTTCTTCAGTGAATTAGCCAGAGAAGATACTTAGAATTTGCCTAATAGCCAAAGAGTCTTGGCTGGATTTCCTATTCCCTTAAAGAAGTTTCCCTTTTGTTTTGTGGAGAAAATGAGACAATTCTTACAATTGAGCTGGAACAGATTTACAAACTGATTTAACTTTAGTTCTGGAGATTCCCTAGCTTCTCATAAAATGTTCCAGACGAGCTGAATTGCCGTGTGCTTATTTTCCAATTCACACAAACCATTTCTTTTTTGTGAGCCAGGAAAGGGTTAAGGTGCCAGTTTTTACTGCCAGGGCCCTCAGAAGGCTGCCTCTAGATAAGGGGATTTTTGAAAATAGTAGTAAACTCTTTCTCTGTTTTCCTAAATTTCTGAATTTAACTGATAGTGTGTTAGCACTTTCTAATACTAGCTAATACATATCCACAACAGAAACAGAGAATGGTGAACTAATTCCATGCAGAGTCTGACTGGCTTTGTCCCCTCACACTGCCATGCAGGGGTGCCGGGGCCCCTGGATCCTTCCCAGGCAGTTGCTGGACAGAACCTGCTGGAGACTAGGGTGATGGTGCCTGCATCTCCCTTTGAGGGTAGGTTCAGGTGCCGGGGCTCAGGAAATGCTGACCACAGGGCCTGAGCCCCACTCCATCCCTACCCCCAAGCTAGGGTATTTGTCCAGATTGTGCAGGGTCCCCACGACTGTTGCTGCTTCCCAGGATCTACAGGTGGGGCAGAATTTGAGTTTGCCTCCAGGGCTTTAGCATTCTCTTTTCTTAATGTGCTCTGAGATGAGAGGGGTTAGCAAACAGAGGGACTTGGGCTGCATTCACCTTATCAGGAATCCCCACCCTCTGGATGCTGGGGAGTGGAGTGGAGAGGGTCCCTTCTTGCCTTCTGGGGTGCTTCCCAAAGGAGCAGAAGGGGACTGTGGACAAGATAGGAGTCAGGGAAGGGCTACCAAAAAGTGGCTGTTTACCTGGCTTGGTTTTCCTTTTTGTTTTCTTCCAGAATGGGCTAAAGTCCTGGAATTACCAAGACCAAACAGAGAATTATTCACTTTACACTGTTTAATAGTGGTCAAGGTTAAACATTTTGGGAATGGTCAGTGGATAAAAGAATATCTCTGCATTTTCCATAATTTTTCTTTATCTTTTCCTAAGGCATTTTGTGGTACAAGCTGGTAATTTCTGTTGCTCATTTTCTCATGCTGAATTTATTAGAAATTTCAAAATTTCTGTGGAATTGAGAATAATTTGAAACCTGGCTTGCTGGGTTTTTGGTTGTTTTAAGCTAGAAGAGAGAAAATGTATTTCTATTTCATTCAACAGTCATTCAGTGAAATAAAAGGATGACTCTTCCCCAACTCATTGAATAACTTAAGCCTTAAGGGAATGATTCTATCCTTGACTAATTTCAGCTTGTCTTTTGTTCTTGTTTTCAGTTTGCAAACTTTACTGGGCATTTAGCAGGCATGATTGGAAACTGGATCCCTACCTTAGGCATTAAGATGAAAGCACTGCCCAAAAGAGGCTCCTGGGATTTCCCCTAACTTTGGGGG
>JAJPUD010028876.1:3364-14329 GCA_023553655.1 Myrmecobius fasciatus
CCTTCCTTCCTTCCTTCCTTCCTTCCTTCCTTCCTTCCTTCCTTCCTTCCTTCCTTCCTCCCTTTTATCCTCCCTCTCTCTTCCTTCCTTCCTTCCTTTTCTTGTGATTTCAGGCTCACACAGCTTGTAAGTGTTAAATGACATCAAATTTGAACTCAGATCTGTTTGACTCCAGGATTGGTGCTGTATCCACTGCACCATCTAGCTACCCCCTCTCTATATTTCTGAGGCTGGGATGAATACTTGGAACCCTTTCCTTTAGTCCTATCTTATCTACTCTAGTAGTTTCTCCTTCCTCCTTGCCCTCAGGTGACCAGTGCTGGCTGGAAGGTGGGGCAGGATGGGTAGGGATCAAATAATCTCTTGGACCAGCATTCTGCCCTTATTTAAAAAAAAAAAAAAAAAAAAAAAAGGATTTCTTTCTTCTTTCCTAATGTAGACTATTTTATAAGCTATAAAGTTCTATATAAATGTTAGCTATTTTAAAGATCCTTTTTTTGCCCCAGTTTGAGAAGCTGATTGTTGCATTCAGGGCAGGGATGAGGTAGGGTTGGTGGGAAGGTGGGAATTTGAGAGGGGGAGTCATACAATATTGAACAGAGAGAGGATTGTCGTTTTAAAAATTGTCATGTAGTGCTGCATTCCTGATGTTATGTTTAGATGTGCTTGAGTCACTACAAGAAATGCCTGGAGAGATCTGGTGCATTCATAGCATTAAATTTATATACTTTAACAGTGGTTCATAGCTGATCACCACCATGAGCATTTCATAATAAGTAGGACAAAGAAAGTGTTTCCTCTCTTTGTACTGAACAAGTGAGTAGGAAGAGGAATGTATGATGTGACTGTAGTTGATGGGGAAAAAAAAATCTCCTCATTCCTTTCTTTGTGCCATGAGGGTTCTGATCAGGTGTGTATTCAGCCATTGCCTGTTGTAACCTCTGGCTGCCTCATGCTTCAGCATATAATCACTGTGACTTCTCTTAGCTCAGGGAGCCTGGGATAGGATACCTCAGTTTGGCTTTACTCTTTCAGTGTGTCCGTTAGGGAAAAGCCATTGTCCATCTTCTTTTTGGTAGCCCAGGATTTAGTATTTCAACTTCCCAAGACTTCCTGGCAATTTGAGGAAGTAATTAGCAGTGCTAGGATCTGGTTGTCACATCCCAGTAGTGTTTTTCAGGCATTATAGGTTGATTTTATTCATTTATTCTTTTAAATGGATTCGCATTTTTCTGTGACACAGAAAACACTTCTGAATAGAGAAACTTCCTTAAAAAGCGTACCCCTTAAAAGAAATGTTCATTTATTAATTGTTACCAGCTTTTCTATTTTCTAGAACTTGTGATTTCATTGTAAATAGAAAATAGAAAATCTGGTAACAGTTAATAAATGAACATTTCTTTTAGGAAACTCCTGGGAAGAAGTAATGTAGATTGACAACAATTATATAACTTCTAGGTTAGAGGGTTGTCTAGGACACTGAGAGGTTAAGTGTCTTGTTCAAGATCACACAGTCTGTAGGTATCAGAGGCAGGTCACACAGCTAGGTATTCCTGTCTCCAAGGGCATGCCTTTGTTTTCTGTGTCACATTGTTTTGGAAAAGATTTGTCTTTTAATTCTGACAGTGGCAAACTTAGATTGACTTATAATTCACCAGTGTTTTACTGTTTAGTAATGTCTATGTTGACTTTATTATATTGCTATAGTTACTGCTGACGGCTCTTTTTGGCTGTTTACTTTGGGTTATTTCAAATAGATTTTTCTTATGTTTTTCAGACATTTATATTCATCTTTCCTTATGGTGACCAGTAACAGTACATTAACTCATAACCAATAATTTTTTCAGTAATTACTCAATCCAGTAATGTGTCCATATTTTGCTTCTAGCTTTAAAAATCACAAATAATACTGTGATGGACATTTTTGTACATCTGGGCCTTTTATTACAATTATAATTTCATTGTGGTGTAATTTTCATATTGGAATCTCTGGACATATATGAAGTGTGTATATAGTAAATTTAAGAACTGTTCTTACATAATGCCAAATAATTTTTCAGAATGGTTCAATCAATCTACTACTTTGCCAGCACTGAATTAGTAGGTTTCCCTTTTTTTAGAACTACCTCAAAGATATCATCTTTGTTAATATGATGCATATGAAATGATAATTCAGTATTGTTATTTGTATTTCTCAAAATATTAATAATTTTGATTTTTTTATAATAAAGCTGTGCTTAATCTCATATTTCATGAAATTTTGGCTACAAACACATGAGGAAAAATATTAAAAGATAATGATGCTCCAATACCTACCCTTTCTAGTACCACCTTTAACCCTTTATAGTTCTATTCCATTCTATAAATTATGCATAATTTTGAACCTTTTCTTTTTTTCTCAAAAATATTTTATTTTTATGGATACATGTTAAACATAATTTTCAGTGTTCATTTCTATAAGATTTTGTGTTCCAGTTTTTTCTCTATCCCTTATCTCCATTTTCCCAAAGACAGCAAACAATCTAATATAGGTTATACATGTAAAAACTTTTAAATATATTTCAATATTTGTCATACTGTGCAAGAAAATTCAGACCAAAAAGAACAGAAAAAAGAAAAAGTAAGCAAACAAAAAGAGGCCAAAATACTTTGCTTTCATCCCTATTCAGTCTCCATAGTTTTCTTTCTGGATGCAGATGGCATTTTCCATCTCAAGTCTATTGGAATTGTCTTGGATCACTAGATTGCTGACAAGAGCTAACTGATCATCACCTAATCTCTTTGATCTGGGGGTTTCAAAATGTGGTAATAATATTCCTGTGTATTTTCTGCAAAGGATCTTTTCAAGATGATAATAGGTAGATTTTTGTTTTTTTAAATTTGTACTTTCCCTCATGTTCAATCACTCGGGGTCAATTTTCTAGGATTATTTCCTGCATTATTGTGTCAGGGTTCTCTTTCTTGGTCACAACTTTCTGGCAGTCCAATTATTTGTACAATTTCTCTTCTTGATATGTTCTCCAGATTTTTTGCTTTTCTTATGGCTTGTTTCACATTCTCTTCTATTTGTTTCAATCTTTACAATCTGTTTTGTTATTTCTTGATCTCTCATTGCTTTATTTGCTTCCCCTTCTGTTCTAATTTTCAGAGTTATTTTCATCTTTCAGATTCTATACCTCCTTTTCTAATTGGTTAACTTTTTTTTTCATAATCTTCTTATTTTTCTTGGATATTTTAAATTATTTTCTTTAGTTTTTCCTCAATGTCTCTTATTTGATTTATGAATTCTTTTTTTTTTTTCAACAAATTCTCTCTGAGCAGGAAGCCCTTTCACATTACTCTTTGGGGTAGAAGCTTTTTTTTTTTTTAAATTAAAATGTCCTCTGCTGAAGATGAATCCTGGTCTTCCCTGTTCCCATAAAATGTTTCAATGGTGGGGTTCTTCTTTGCCAATTCACTTTTTTATTTTTTAAAATAAGAGGTATTATTGTAAGCACCTGTAATCATGGGGGTGGGTGGGGATGGTGCCTCAAGCTTCTCTTGAGCTCTCCACTCTGATCAGGAATCCCAAACAAGAGTTCTGCTCTTCTATAAGTGCCCCTGCCCAGATGCTTCTGCACTCACTGGGTGTTGGTCCCTTCTCATCCTGGACCCAGTCTCACCAGCACAGCTGGGTCTCATGTTCCCAAACAGGCAAGGTTCACTCTGCTTTCCCCCACTAGCCAAATAGTCTGGAAGGTGAAAGTCTCTGTGGTTCCTGCTGAGGATCTAGCCATAACCAGCTAGCCCTGAGGGGTCTTCACTTGATATTTCTGTGTAGCTAGCCAGGTGTTTGCACTTCAGACTGGTCTTTCATCAGAGCTTGTCTCCTTGTATCAGGGGGACCCCTGTTTTGCTCCAAGTCTTCTTCTTGTTTTTTTTTTTTTTTTTTAACCAGTCTGTGTTTGCCCTGGGGCACAAATTTGTTCTATTTGTGGGGAAATCAGGAGAGCTTGAAATTTACCAACCTACCCACCCATTTTCCCAGAATCCTCCCCTTCTATTCATGTCTTTTAAACACTTATCGACTGGGAGAATAGTTAATTTAAAGGAAAAAATATTGTAAATTGTTTGTAGATTTTTTGATGGACTTTTTCAAATTCACTTAATTAAAAATTCTCCTCCTCCCAATTCACATCTTTTCTTTTGATGTTAACTATAATGATTTTATTTGTTTAAAAACTTTTAAATTCTCTGTACCTGAGACTTTTATCTTTTATGATCTTTTCTGTACTGTGTACTTTTCCCACTTATAGAAGCAATAACCTTCCACTTTCTCTTTTAAATAATTTTATTTCATCTTTGGATCATTTATGTGTTTGGAATTTATTATAGCATTGGTATAAGATGCTAATATAAACTCATTTTTTTCTATACACTCACTTCCAATTTTCCTAGGAGTTGTGTCTGTTAAAGAGCTCTTCCCTAAATCATTTGTGTACTTGGATTTATAAACTGTTATAATGAAAAATTTATTTGCTTTTATGCCTTGGTTCTGGTTTATAATTTAGCATATAGTTTTTGGAATTATTGTTTTGTAGCATATTTTAAGATTTAATATCACCAAGATTGTTCACTTTCCTTGTAAAAGGGAAACACAAATTAAAATAATTCTGAGATTCCACATTATACTTACGACTAATAAAATAGAAAAGAAACATGATGAATACTGGAAGGGAATTGGAAAACTAGGTATACTAATACATTGTTAGTGTAGTTATGAACAAGTCCAGCCATTTTGGAAATCAATTTGTAACTGTGCCCAAGGGAATAAAAAAGTATATACCTTTTGATTCAAAAATAGCACCACTAATTTTGTACCTCAAAGAAATCAAAGGAAAAGAAAAAAGGATCTATCTGTTTAAAAATATTTATTGCACCTCTTTTTTTGTGGGAGCAAAAATTGGAAATTGAGGAATGGCTAAACAAGTTTTAGTATATGAATTCTGATGGAATAATAATTGTGCTATAAGGAATGATGAAGGGAATGGTTTTAGAAAAACTTGGGAAGACTTTTCTGAACTAATGTAATGTGAAGTGAACAGAACTAGGAGAATATTGTACCCAATAATAACAAAATTATAATGATAATCAACTATGAAAGATTTAATTGCTCTGATTAATACCATGATCTAAAACAATTCCAAAAACTCATAATGAAAAATATTATTCACCTATAGAAAAAGAACTGTTAAACTCTAAATGAATATAGAAGCATGGTCTTTTTGTTTTTTTGAATTTTTCTTTTTTTTTGAAATATGATTAACATGGAAATATTTTGTGTAACTTCAGTATGATAAATATCAAATTATCTTCTAGATGGATAGGAAAGGGAATGGAGGGAGAGAATTGAAACAAAAATTTTAAAAACTGTTAATTAAAAAGCATTTATATATTGATATATTTGAACTTTTATCCCTTTAAATGAATTTTGTTATCTCTTTTCCTTTAAATTTCACAATTTGAGCATATTTTATAACCTGGAAGGTGATCAATTTGATTGGTCTATAGCTAAGTTTGTAAAATAATAGTTATTTACATCATTTCTGCTCTACTGGAATAACCTCATTAGAAATCATTTGAATAGCCTAGGTAATTTATCTCTCTGGTTATTTAGGTTTTTTATTTTATTTTATTTTATTTATTTATTTTGCCTAGGCAATTGAGGTTAAGTGACTTGCCCAGGGTCACACATGCTAGGGAATGTTAAGTGTCTGAGATCATATTTGAACTCAGGTCCTCCTGACTTCAGGGCTGGTTCTTTATCCACTGTGCCACCTAGCTGCCCTAGGTTTTTCATTTTTTTAAGGAATTATCAAATAATTGATATGGATTGACTATCCTGGGACTAGTAGAGTGATTTTCTTTTCTTTTGTTTTACTTCTAACTTTATTTGGAAAGTTCCTATTGTTTTTCTATGACAAATAATGCTTTTTTTTGTTGTTTTTTTTTTGTTTTTAGATATAGAGTACTGGTAATATTAAGAAATATCTTTTTATACTTTTGCTTTTGAGGAGGTTAAACATATATAAGTACTATATTTTGTTGAAGGCTTTGTGTGCTTATTTTAATCTTATTTTAGTAATATAATTTTTCCTATCGACAGTTTCTATAATGTTGAACCTTTGATTATATTTCTATAGTCTCTGTTAGTTTTTTTTTAATACTTTTACATCAATATGCATTAATGATATTGTTTTATACTTTTATTCCATAGTTTTTCTCCTCACTTAGGCATCTGGGCTCTTCTTGACTCATAAAAGGATTTTGGCATAGTACTTTCTTTCTCTTTTTTTGTGGCAAAGGAGTTATTTATTTAATTTTTTTTTTCCTGAGGCAAATAGGGTTAAATGACTTGCCTAGGGCTACACAGTTGGGAAGTATTAAGTGTCTGAGATCAGATTTGAACTCAAATCCTCCTGACTTCAGGGCTGGTGCTCTATCTACTGTGCCATTTAGCTGCCTCTTCTTTAATTTTTTTGATGGACTTCACTTGTAAATCTAAGTTTTTTTTTTTTGAAGTTTCCTTTATAATCTATATTTCTTTCTCATATCATTTGCAAATGATCTATATCATTTTTATTCATCTTAATATTTTATATTTTTTGTAAATATTTATCAATTTTTAAATTCTTCAATTTCATTGATATAGATTTAGGTATTTTTTCATTTATCAATTTCATAGTTTGGTTTTCTTCCCTCCTTCTACCACATAGTGATAAGATTATCTAATGCTTTACTTATTTTATCTTTTGAAAAAAATAGGGTTTTTTTTGGTTGTATTAAGTAGTTTGTTTTCAATTTGTCATCTCTATTTTGTTTATCTCTTCTTTGATTTTTAAATCTTTTGTATTGATTTGGGGATTATTTCTTTATATTATTGTTTGGAAAAGCATTATATGCTTGATTAATTGGTCTTTTTTTAAATGTGTTCAGAGATATAAATTTTCTTCTGATAAATGATTTAACTGTTTCACAAATATTGGCATTTTTCTTTAATGTAATTTATTTATTGTGGTAATCCCTTTCCCACTCACACCCTCAGAAATTGCTCTTCCTTTCTCTTATTTATATGTAACTATACTTGCGTGTATATATACATACCATGTATATGCATCTGTATGTATACATGCACATGTACATACAAATCATACATATACATACATACATATACATATATTCACTTTTTCTGTTTAGCTGAATAAGAAGTGAAATCTGTTATGTTTTTTCTCTTTATCCTCTCAATCCCTTCTTTCTTTTTTGCATGGTCTCCTTAATTGACATCACAATGATAAGAAATGTTAGTATAACTATTAGATGATACAGACAAGTTTTACCAGCTAAGCTATCCATCACCTACAATTCTGGGACTGACTGGATAAGCTCCAAGAATTAGCTACACATCTCTCCTCTCCTTCTGACTCATTTTAAACTCATGGTAAGCTTATAGGGCAAATGAAAGAGATGACAACCCTCTGGAGACTTAGTCATATAATTGTAGCTATTAAGATTCTGTGTGCTAGGGGTATCTGATCTCAAGGATTGTTGTATTTCTCTGTCAAATTATGTATTGTCTCTTTGAAGCTCCAGACAGAAACCTTGCTCTTGTAGCATTAACTTACATTGCACAGGGACAATCCCCCAAATTAAATAAAATCCTGGGATTTTGTCTTCCTTCGGTGACCAGTCTCCCTGCTTTCATTTAACTAAGCAGATTTGACACAGATTCCAGTGGGCATTCAGATGTTTATCAGAAACACATAGTTACATAAAAACAGAAAAATATTTAAAAACACATGCATTTTATTGAAATGACAATTTTAAAATGTTCATTTTTTGGACATCACAAGATGGAGAAAGGAAACTCACTCATATGAAGTAATCATGTATCCAGTTCTCCATTATAGAAAGTGTAAAGCAAAGGAAGATGTAGGCTAAGTATTACATTAAATGAGCTTCTGCTTAGGGAAAGCACAGGGGGAAATCACTTTAAGGTTGCCTCACTACATTACCTGTTTCTTCATGTCAGGTGGTCACCAGCTGATTTTTCAGAGTCCTGATATCTGATGTTGCTTAGATCAGCTTACAATGGTTTATTTAACCATATATACTTTTCCTCAAATACTACACTAGCTCCAAAGCCCTGCCATTTTCTACACAGGTTTATTCTCTTGCTCAGTGCCTACTTCTTTATTTTTTTATTTTTGAGGAGTGCTGAAAAAAATTACACTATAATCTCCCTTACCTTCCTTTCTCTCTTTCCTCTTTCTTTTCTTTTGAATAGTTAAGCAAGTTCAGACTTTATTTCTTTTTGTTTCATCATGATTCTTTTCTCTTCTTTTCAGAATTTAGGCACCTGATTAACTTCTATCCCTCTGGAGTTTTTTGAATTTATTTTCCTTTTAAAAATTGTCTTTTTCTACTGAATTTGCATTTCAAAAGTTCTAGACAGATCTGTTTCCACCTCCCCAAAGGAATGATGGGAAATTATTAATTCTGTGAAACTCTATTTTCCCCCTTGTGATTTATGTTCAATTTGGCTAAGATTTATTTTCTTTAGATTTTCTGTATCTAATTTTTTTTCTTATTAGCAACATGTGGAATATTGTTAAATACTAACTGTAATATACACCTTTGTTGAGAATAATCTGTCTATTCCTGGCTAAATTTAGGTATTTTCTTTTTATTTTGGAACCTCTGGACCTCAATAATGACATTTCTGGATAAGCAAAATCTCTGAACTCTTTCTTATAGTGACCTAGAAAAACTTATCTATCTGAAGAAGCTTTCTGGTTTAATTATTATATGAAAAAAATTTTTTTCTTATTTACTTAAATTTAGTATCGAGAAACTTTGTTTCATCATATTCCTCTCGGATCAGCTAGATGACACAATGGATATGAAATCAGTCCTGCAGTCAGGAAGATCTGAGTTCCAATTCAGTCTCAGATACTTAATACTTTCTATGTGACTCTCAGCAAGATACTGTGTACCAATTGCCTCAAAAGGAAAAAAAAAAAATCTTATGATCTTCTCAGGGTCAATTGGTATTAAGTGTCATTGAATTTCAAAGTTTTGGCTCACCCATTTTTAGGGTATGTATTGCTTTACTAATATATTCAAAGTATGTATTATCAATTTCAGCTCTCTCTTAAGAACTCAGATTCTTTACAATAAGCTTTAATTAATTTTTAATAAGGAATTAAAGAAATTAAACAGAAAATTTTCTATCTAGTCATGGGATTCTTGGAATTATTCTATTCTCTTTTTTGGGGGTTTTAATTGTATTTATTCCAGAATTACTATCCGGCAGTTTTTCTTTATAGAATTCTTTTTGGCCATGCTTTTTCTTAATTTTATTAGGAGTTTTGCTTTACTTACCTGTTTACTTCATTACTCTGCCATTTCTCTCCATGTTGAGGCTACTTCATATATATTTTGTTTCTATTCATGATTTTAGGTTTTTAAAAAAGTTTAATTAACAAACTTCTACCTGTCTTGAGGTGATAATTTAAAGTTGGACATATAAACAATCCCTTCTTTCGAACAAATTACTACAAATTTCTGGAACTTTTATTAAATCTTTTAAAAATTGATTTCTGATTTTTTCATCACATTAATTTCCAATTTTATATTTCCCTCTTCCCATATTTGGCAAATCATCAAAGGTAGCAAAGATCTTTAAAAGAGTGACCAGGGAAAGCAATTTAGCAAAACCAGTTAATGAATCAATCATGTCTGGTAGTATTATTAAAATTCCATATTATTATTATTATTACCTATAAAGAGGGGAAAGAAGTGAATTTGATCAAATATTTTTCAAGGCCAAGACTGGTCATTATAATTACTTAGGTTTCAGAATTTTTAAAAAATGCTTTTATTGCAGTTTTCGCACAAATCTTCCCCCTCCCTTACCAGCTTACTTCACTTTGTACTAATTTATGAATCTCCCCATGTTTCACGGAATCCCTCATATTAATTGTTTTTTAAATGTTTTAAAATATTCCACTATATTCATGTGCCATGTATTTTGATGCTCAACTGTCATTTAACTTCTTTTCCTTATTCAGCAATTTTGGCTCCAGGATTGTGCTGCTCTTTTTGTATACAAAGCAAATGCCTATTTTTTGTCATTTCATTAATATATACACTCTTCTAATCTTTAAAAAAGCTCCTCCCCTTCATTTTTACTCTTTCCGTTTTTAATCATTTTAAGACATCAAATTGGATACAGGATAGGGGGTTTGGGGTTGCATATTTGAGGCTTGGAGTAGATTAGTCTCCTAAAGAAGCAAAAAAGTCCCCCTCCCCCAAAACTTCACCAACACAAACTGGGATATGAACAAGTAGGTATGAATATGACCAAAAAGGATCTGGTGGTCATAGTGACTCACTAATGTGAGGCAGAAACCAAAAAATTCCTACACACAGTGTAGTGGGATCATCTCTCTCTGTTTCTGTTTTCCTGATAAGAGAAGGTCTACTAACAATTGTTGTAAGACTGAACCTTCAGGCTTCTTAGTATTGCTTTTCTCTTGTATATAAGATCCTTTGGCTTCATGGTTCACAATGTTCATGACATTTTAATTTTCTTTTCTTCATGCATCATTCTAAATGGATTTCAAAAATAGTAAGACAAATCATAGCTCTACCAATAATGAATTAGTGTATTTTTCTTTAATCCAAAGTATCTCAACATTGACCATTTCCAACTTTTGTCAGGTTTTATTCTTAAGTTGCTGGGTATGAGTTGTTTTGATTTTTATTTTTCTTACTATTAGTTATTAGAATAATCTTTTATTTGATTGTTAGTAGTTTGAAATTTTTTGACAGTTGTTTGTTCATATTTTTTGACTCCTTTATTCATCGAGAATGTTTTTTGGTCTTGCATATTATCAGAGATATTTGATGCATTTTTTTTTTTTT
>JAJPUD010028877.1:0-14329 GCA_023553655.1 Myrmecobius fasciatus
ATAAAATCACAGTAATCATATCATAATCATAATGTAATAATAGATTCGTAAAATCAACCCTCATTCTATAAGTATCTATAACGTAAATGTAGTTCTCGAGTTTTTTTCTTTTTTCTTGTTACCTTTTTATGTTTCTCTTGTGTTCTGTGTTTGTAGATCAAATTTTTTTGTTCAGTTCTCGTCTTTTCAGTAGAAATAGGTGAAATTCTCCTATATCATTGAATGACCATCTTCTTCCTTGCAAGATAATGCTAATTCTAGCTGGGTAATATATTCTTGGCTGTAATCCAAGTTCCTTTGCTCTTCAGAATATCTGATTCCAAGCCCTTCTATCCTTCAAAGTAGAAGCTGCTAGGTCCTGTGTGATCCTAATTTTGGCTCCCCAATATTTAAATTGTTTCTTTCTGGCTTCTGGTAATATATTTTCCTTGGTATGATAGTTCTGCAATTTAGCCATGATATTTCTGGGGTAATTTATTATTGTTTTTTTTTTTTCAGGACGTGATTGGTGGATTGTTTCAATAAGTATTTTGCCTTCTGGGTCTAAAATATTAGGGCAGTTTTCTTTTATGATTTCCTGGAAGACACTGTCTAGGTTCTTTTTTTCATCATGGCTTTCAGGAAGCCCTATAATCCTTAGATTCTCTCTCCTACATCTATTTTCCAGGTCAGTTGTTTTTCCCACGAGATATTTCATGTTTTTCCCTATCTTTTCATTTTTTTGTTTTTGTTTGACTGATTCTTGAAGTCTTGATGAGTCATTTATTTCCAATTGTTCGATTCTAATTTTTAATGTCTTATTTTCTTCAGTTACTGTTTTTAGTTCCTTTTGCAACTGACCAATTACATTTTTTGTTCATTGCATTCTTTTTCCATTTTTTCCATTTTTTCTATTTTATTTTGCAGTAATCTCATTTTGTTTCCCCATGTTTTTTCTAACTCTCTTTTAAGATTTTTTATGCAATCTTCAAAGAAAGCCTTGTGACATGGAGACCAGTTTATGTCTCTCTTTGGGGTTTTTTCTGGAGTTGCTTTACCTTTAGGGGCCTCAGGATTTGAGTTCTGTTCTTCCCTCTCTGCATAAAAGTTGTCTATGGTCAGAGCTCTTTTTGGTTTTTTTATTCATTTTTTTTAAAGGTGTGAGGTCTGTTTAAGGCAAAGGTGGGGCAGCTGCTTTAATTTGCCCTGGGGCAGTTCTGCTGATTGAGCTATTTCAGGAACTGGGTAGTTCTGCTGATTGAATTATTTCAGGTGCTGATCAGTCCTACTGATTGATCCCCCTAGGGTGCTGTGTAATTTCCGGTAGTTCAGATGCTCATCAGGGGTTCAGTGGTTCACAATCTACCTCCCACAAAAGGCAGACCTCCCAACCACCTGCCCACAATCAGGACAGATTGGCCTAAGAGGCCCCCAGAAGACTCCCAGTTGTGTGAAAAGCACAACGCTCCCACTCCTGTTCCCAAATCCTGTTCCAGATACCTGCTCCAGCTCCCTGCCCTGGTCTCCCTGTTCTGCAGTCTGGGTTCAGCAGACTACCCCCCTGCCCAATTAAAACAGACCTGTTTTGAAGTTCTTCCAGAATATCTTCTTCTAGAATCATGTTGTTCTCCAGATATTGTGGATTTTTTTTTGCTTCCAAATCAGTCTAGGGGCTTCATATGTTGTTGGCTTGAGGGAAGGTTAGAGGAGGTTACAGAGACTCCTGTCTGATCTCTTGCACCATGGCTCAAGAAAGAAAAATTCTTAAAGAAAATACAAAAATTAAAAAAAAAATTAAAGAAAAAGTAGAAATTAATCAAAATGTCATGTAATGTATCACTCATAATTCAGACATAGTACATGCTAAGAGATTGTAGTCTCACAAATTTGAATATATTTAAAATTATTTAGAGAATATAATTTTGTTTTTGAAATGTGAAATTTCAAAATTTTTATAATTCTGATAGGAGAATTAATAAGTAACTTTAAAAAACAGATTTTTTTAAATTGCATACCTTACATGAAATATGTAGTTAATTTTATCTTTTAAATTGAAAGAATAACTTTAAAGATAAATATTACTTGATCATAACCAAATAAAATTGTACTTAATTTCCCCAAATGTCAGCTTTTTATAAAGGATACAATTTTTAAAATGAGTTATTCAGCAAGATTGTTTTTGAGCATGAATTTAAACTACATTGTCATATGGTTAATATGCAGAAAATAATGTTCTTATACAATTGGAAATATGAAAAGCTTGATTCAGAAATATGGTTAGTAGTGGTTATTCCAACTTGTTCATCATGAATCATAATGTGTGTGTGTGTGTATATACCTCACCCATAGAGATATACAGACACACACATCCAGACACTCATAGTCTGGGTTATAAAGTTAATTCCCAAAATTGTTTGCTCATAGGTCAAATAGGAAAATTTTATTATATTATACACACACATACATACACACACACATATATATATATATCACATATAACATGTAAATTTATATGGTATACATACACATTTAGTATGCATTCAATATTTTACATTCTATACTTAATGCATAATTAATGGTTCTTTGGATATTTAGAAATTATTTTGTTAAATATATGACTATTGTTTATTTTATTATTTTCTTTGAATTTAAATGGTATCACAATAGATGTTAAAAAATGAGAACTGATGCTATGAAGAAAGAGAAAAGTATATAGCAACAACAAAAGTGATACTTTTATATAGTACATTGGAGTTCATGAGACACTGCAAATATCCCATTGTATCCTTACTACAACATTGAAAAGTAAATATGCTTATTATACCAATTTCACAGATTTAGAAATTGAGAAAATCTAGTCTAAGTGATTTGTCCAAAGTAATAATTCTAGTAAATATTTGAGGCAGAATTTAAACTCAAAATCTTCTTTTCTCCAAGTACTGGCTCTAGGGTACTTTGTAGCTTACCACAGTGTTATATATAAATATTGGAGATTGCTGGGCACCTTTAATATATGTATTAGTATCCTTATATTACAGAAGATTGATTCTTTTGTAAAACATATTTTTTGTATTCTTTTATAAAATATTTAGTTTTAAACTATATACCTCCCTCTACTCCTTCCCATATATGTTGGGAAGGCAAGAAATATTATGTCCATTTTATAAGTGAAGATATGTAGCCTATATGTCCATATTAGCTATGTTGATATTGTGTTTCAGAGCCTCAGACTCCATGTAACAGTAAAGATTTGAACTCCAGAACTTCACAAATTCAAGTCAGTATATTGTCCATTAATCCCTGCCATTTCCTTTATATTGAGAATGTTAATATATTATGTCCATATATTGTTTTACTCATATTGGGGCTAAAAACTAGATGGTAATATTAGTGATTCTTTAGGGTGGATACATCTCTCTCTCTCTCCCCCCCCCCCTTCTCTCTCTCTCTCTTTCTGTCTCTGTCTCCTTCTATCTATCTTTGTCTGCCTATCTCTCTGTCTTTGTCTCCTTCTGTCTGTCTCTCTCCCTCCCTCCATCCCTCCCTTTCCTTCTCTTTTGCTCTGTTCTTCCTTCTCTTCATTTCATTAATGTACACATTCACACATATCCATACAGACAAAAACACACACACATACATACACTCATAGTCTGTCTTAAAAAATCCATTACAAAAAAAATGTTTGCTCATATGTCAAAGGACAGATTACATTGAAATTTAAGAATTTTTTTTTCTTAAAATTTTTTCTTTCATGACAAGTATATATAAGAATGTGATAATATGAATAAGGGTTAAAACTGTTCCTCCTTTTTCTGTTTTCTGAAAGAGGATATTGAAAGATAAAACATACTCCTGAAAAGTAAGTGGAGACAGATGCACTGACTTTATTTTCTTCTTTGTTTTTCATGAATTTAAAAGTATCAACTACCTTCTTAGTGTAGTCAAAGGTTTATTGTACTCCAGTAAAAAAAAATGAACTGAGGAAAAAAAAATTGTTACTATTAGCTTGGCCAGGTAATTATTTTCCCCTGAATTGGATTGTTTTCTAAAATCCTGAAGATAATTCTTGCTAAAAATTTTAGTGGAAAATTTTCCTATTTCTATTGAAAAGAAAAAAAGATTGTTGTATAACTAAGTGATTTCACTTAATCAGGTAATGAATTGAACTACAGTTGTGTATGTATAAGAAAACGCTTGTTGTTATACTTCCAGGTGCCCACAAATCTAGAGACAGATTTTAATGCTTGTTAGAGTGCTGAGCATTGTTAGTAAGTCTTCAATTTAAACACTTTTGTGACCCTTTAAAGATCAGCTAACTTCTGTTATCCTCTCTTTTGTCATCTGCAGAATGAGAATAAGAAAAATTATTAATACTTACCTCACAATTTTGTCATGAGAAAGATAATATGTAAATGACTATATTATATTTTTTCTGTAAACAATAGCACTACAATCATAAATAATGACTATAGAATTTCAGAACTGGAAAGCATAAGAAAGTAACTATTTTTTTATTTTACCTATGAGAAAACAGAGGCCTAGAAAGATTAAATGAATGACATGAAACTATGCCCCTTGTTATAAGCAGAACTATAAATCAACCAATATCCTCTGGATGTTTTTGCCATGTCATTACCATCTATCCTTTATTTAGTATTGCTAACAATACAAAATTAGTAGATAGCAACAAAGCAATCAATGTATGCTATTGCAGCAGCCTTCTACCACTGAAATCATGGTCTGCCAGTACCTATCTCTGTATTTGCATACTATTTCAGAAACTTAACCAAAAAAGGAATCAGAATGAAAACTTAGGTCTCTTTGCCTAAAGCTCATTACCTCCACACTTATTCTTAGGAGCTCAACATGCTGAAAGGTGAAAACAGATTTAAGGACTGCCCCTTAAAATTAATTATTTCTTCCTCACATCCAGCCTGATCTTACATCTCTCCCTCAACATCATGGTATTAAATTAGAGCTGATGATAGTATTATAATATTCTGAAAAGCATTATAATCATTTGGAAGTTAGAGCCTGGAGAAGGCCAAGGTAATTCCCCCCTCCCCACTTTTAGCCTTATGTAAAAGAGGAATAATAATATTAGCACTTAACTTGTTGATGTTAGGATCAAATAGCAGAGTGTACTAACTTTAAAGCACTATATAAATGTTGTATATTATTATTGTTGTTATTTAGAAATTATATTTGATTTGTACTGTAAATTGTTATTTTGAATAAAAAAATTGTTTTGACATGTGAAGTAGCAACAAAATGAATGTATGTGGTTTTAATGTGGTTAGACAGTTCCCCACATGCCTGAATTGTTTTAGTGTGAAACAGAAGACCAAAAGGCTGGAGTTCATATGCATCAGGTAGGAGAGAAAGCCATTAAAAGTTAGTATGCCATAGTGATCCTTTTTAAGAATGTCCTGGAGTCAATCTGAATGCTATGAGGTTGAGCCAGAAAAAAGGAGTAATTTGCAGGAATTGACATCCTAGAAAAGTAAATCTAAAAAGGATTATTTTATAGAAAATAAATGAATAAATAGAAAAGGTAGCAGTAGCTTCTACCACCCATAAAATTAATCATGAATTTATCTAAAAATAAGTCAAGTGAAATGAAATATATTTCATTTTTCAAATTACTCCATTGTTAGAGCACAGCATTACTTAGATATACTTTACCTAATGTTTATTAAAATATTTAGCAAAGTATCTTCTATTATATGGCAAAGATGAGGAGATATATAGGTTCAACTTGATCAGTTGAGAACTGAATAAACTTCTGAACCCAGGAGCCATTAGTTAATGGGACCAAAGTAGGAAAGGTGTTTTTAGGAAAGTATTCAATGGGATTACTTGGTCCTGTGTTGTTGAAAACACAAATGGCATGGCATACTTATTGAACGTATAGGTGACATAGATGAAAATGTATCTAATAAGTTGTATAGTAGATCAGAATTAAAAATATATCTTTATATATAATGTGGACTTAAATTGAATACAATGAGATTAACACAAAATTCTTATACTAAATTCAAAAAATCCATTTCATCAATACAATAGGGACAGGAAAGTTTAGATGACAATTTATCTGTAGAAGATATGAGGATTTTAGTGTATGACAAGTCCAACATGAATCTGTAGAAAACAAAAACAAAACAAAAACAACAACTTAACTTACAAAGCCACAGAAAAAAACAAACAAACCCAAGAAAGTATACTCATTCTTAATTCTTAATATTCATACTTAATTAAATATTAAAACTAGTTCTATGTACCAGTATTTAGAAAGAATATTACTAACTCTAGAGGAGTGTCACTGGGTTGCTCATGGGGCAAAATGCAATAAAATATGACAAATGTCTGAAGGAACTAAGAATGTCTGTAGAAGAGAGGATTTAGGAAGAATATGATCATTCTCTTCAGGTTTCTCAAGATCTCTCCCATTGAATAAAGATGAAATGTTGTGTTTGGGGCACATAGGACAGGACTAAAAACAATGAATGAAACGTACAGAGAAGAAAATGTAAACTTGAATTTACCAAAAGCAAAATGAGCTGATTTGGGAAGCAGTGGGCCTCCATTCAGGGGAATTCTGAAACCCACTTTTGAAAATATATTATGATAGGGGTTATTTTTCAGATATGGGTGGTTCTGAATGGCCACTGAGTTTCCCTTTGAATTTCACATTCTTATGAATTTGACAATTTTATGATCAAGGTAGGATTTTTGACTCAGTTGCTTGAATTTTCTGCATCACAATCAACATATTTATGTAAAGTCAACAGTCATGAGTGCTATAAAGTCAGTTTTTATGTAGGACAAATAATCTGTATTTATACTACATTTGTGCTCTAAGATTGACCTTCCCAAAGGAAAATGCCTTGGAGTTGAGTGAGGCAGGATTGTGGAAGTAATAGTCAACTTAGTATATCGTTATTTCATTTTCCCATGGCTCTGTGATTTCATTGTTTAAATATCCCCTTCAAATATGCCAGTTGTAAGTCACGTCTTCTAATTTTGTGAGATTTATCCATGAACTTTCAGAAATCATACACAAATGTCTACCCAACTTTCTGATAAGCATAACACTGGATTTTAGTATACTGTGTGCATACCAAAGACCATTTAGGCTGCTCATTTGTTATCTTTTGCTTTCTCCATATGAGTGACCATTCTCCTCTTTATGATTATAATGTATATCTCATTGACATCATTTATAATATTCTTGTACACATTTTTGTTGTTACTTTTTTATACTCTATTCATTCCTATATATCTCTCTCCACTGCTCTTTGACTGATGAGAAATGTAAATCCTTTGTAGGCTATAGTGTTCCATGTCTCAGAGTTTTATAAAATCTCTAGAAAGAGGCTATATTTAACAAGATGCCCCTTTCTTTCAGGAAGATGATTGGAGTCATTAAAAGTACTTTACAATTTGCCAGAACTATCCAGCCCACTTCCCTAAAATTCATTTTCTATTATAGCCAATTTGTAGTATTTGTTCCAGTTGTACATAGTAGTGGAGCAGAATTTTGCATTGACTTTTCAACTGCATATCACAGACTGAACAATAGGTATTTTTTACCTATTCTCCATTCACCATACCATATGGATTAATAAATGGAGTTCTTTTGAGTTGTTGCATACCATATCTAAGTAAATAAGATGATAATCCTAGCAGATGTATACTTTTGGGAGACAAAACTCTATTTTTTTTCTTTCAGAGAATTAAAATTATTTTTCTTCATTTAACATTCACTAAATTGTTGGTCAACTTGATGTCCAGGAACATTTTGGCTGTAAGCCCTGTTAGAAGAAACAAAGAATAAAAAAACATGCATTTATTTTTTTCTTCTACTTCTTTAGAGTTTACTCTTGGGCACAATAAAGACTCTGCCAGCTTCTGCTTAGAGTTATGTTTTCAACTGTGTGTGGTTGACAGAAAAGTCCCATTGTGAATTCATAAAGCACATATAGCAGCAAGACCTTATAGATAACCTGGAAGTTAGATAACACCCCAGAGTATTATGACATGGGAGCATTCTTCCACATTCTGTTCCTATTTTGACATATCTTAGATTATGCTTTTCAAAATTATGATCCCAAAGCTATTTAGCTCTGATACAGCACTGTGCAAAGTCAATGTAAGCTTAGCATGACAAAGGAACTATTCACTATCTCATACCCTAAACAACACTGGTGGATGTTAAGGGTATCTTTGTCCAAATTATTTTCTTTTTGCCTGAGAGAGCTAAACCCAATTAAAATAACTGGATCATACATTTTGTTTCACAAAGAGAGAAAGGGACATCAATTGCTAAAGGAAATGTAGAGATAAAGTGGCAAAATCAAACCTCAATCCATTAATTTCTATATAAATGTTGGAGGACAAATAATGATTTTGTTTACAGATAAAGAAGAATGAACTCTAAGCAAAGCCTGCTAATAGACCATCTATTTGATCCTCTTTCAATACAATGAGGCAATTTGGGATGGCTAATTCAACTCCATGTAATTTAGAAATGATAACATTGAGCCTAAATAGTTTTCTGGAGAATAGAGAGAATTATTTTAAGAGTCCCAGAAAAGTAAATTTTTTATTATACCTTTTTAGCATACCTGAGTTCAAAAATTATATATCCTAATTACCTCCTGTTCTTTGAATTTTATGTTAATTACACAGATATTTGATCTACTAGGATTTCATAACACTTATGCATTATAACTAAAGATTAATTTAAGGTTTGAGATATTAATTTTAAATCTCTTATTATTTTATTCCTTTCAGGAAGAATTTTCCCCTAAAGTCAAAAGGTTAATGTTAACATATTACATAATCATGAAGGGGATTGTTCAGTTTACTCTGAATTGTGGCCTATATTGCTGGTTGCAAGTATATGATTATAGGCTTAGCTAATCATACTTGAATTTTGAAAAAATTCTGATTGATTAAGCTGTGTTTAGCTTTATTATGCATAAATGTTTTACTTTTCTCGGTAAATGATTTGGAAAGGGGAAAATATTAGTATTTGCATGTATATATGATTCTAACCATTGAGGATGTTCTAATAATTAGATTCACAGCACATTCATTCTTGGGTGTCCTGTGGTTTTTATCTATGTTGTATCATGATTTTTCATACTTAAATCCATTTAACTTTCTAGGAAACCTCCTCTATTTCTCTGGATATCAAAAGGATACCCATGAACTCTTTTTCAATTATTTAACATTTTCAACATGTAATAAGTCCAGAGTCTTTTAAAGTCATGCATTTATTTGAGGATCTCTTTAAATACATTCATAATTTCATCATATAATACACAAATAGGTCATTTTCAGGAGTTATTGTGACTCTTTCCAGTCATTATCAAAGTGTCAAACTCTAAATATGAAATTTGAAGGACAAAAAAGGGCTGTCATTAGAAGAAAGAATATCCTTGTCCTGTTTGGATCCATGGGGCAGAACCAGAAGTAATTGATATAACTTTCAGAGAAGTTAAATTAAGATTGATATCTAAAAAAATTCTTCTATCAATTACAGTTATCTGAAAGTGGAATATTATTGAGATGTGACCCCTGTTGCTTAGAAATCTAAATAAAATAAGAATGACTACTTGTCAGGCATATTATAATGAATATTCCTTTAATGAAAAAAAATTTCTTCCAACTGTCATATTATATTTTGTTATTCTCTAATTCTTCCATTCTCCAGGTTCCTTTGAGATCATATTCTATTTAAAATTCCAATAATATTCCATTCAGTTGAGTGAAAAAAAAAACAACTTTCTGTCTCTAACATGTTTCTTTTTTTTTTTGTCTTGATGGTTTTATGATGCTCACCCCCATGCATGGAATTAACTTGCTTTTCAAATTTATCTATCTGGGAAAACATCTGGCTTCAACAATGATACAAGCTCAATCTCCTGCACAAAACCTTTTTCCCCCCCTATTCTGCATTTTCAGTCTCTGTAAACTCATCCTACAAATTTGCTTTATATTTTCTTTATATTCTCATGATTATTATGAGAAACAAATGAAATCATGCTCATAAATCATTTTGCAAATGTAAAAGCTCTATGCAAATGTGAGCTAGTAAATAGAAAGCCAAACATATTGTTGATGGATTTCATTCAAATGTCTTCAAATAAACAGATTAGCTGATAACTCTAAGCAAGCTACTTAACTTATCAATGTCTCCAGACAAGTTTTTAATAGTATGTACACATGCTTCTGTGTGACTGTATGTATGTGTGTATGCATGTGTTTTTAACCTTCCTCAGAAGCAAGAGTTCCCTCACTGTAATTCCCTACAACAGTATTTTACAAATCCAGTCCTTTGACAAAACAAAGCACTCTGAGCACATCCCCTACCATGTTGCAGGCAAAAATCCACAATGGGAAAGGATTTCAACTATTTTTCATACTTTCTTCAGGATTTTGTCACAGTACTTTAAAATAACAAGTGCTTCATAAATGTGTGATGAATTGTTAACTCGAATTCAATGTTAATTTAGATTTATATATCACTTTAATGCTGACAGTGCATTTTCTTCATAATAACTTTTTGAAGTCAGTAGTTCAAACTTTGGTTATCCCAGTTCTATAAATTAAGAAACTCACAAAAAGTTATGATTTGCTCAGTCACATAGCTAACATTCTGAGATACAGAGATATCTCTTGACTCTAATTATTGATTAGTCTTCACATGTTATTAGGATTTACTAAACTTTACTAACATTTACATATTTAATTTCCTTGCATTTGACTTCAGTAGGAAACTAATGGTAGGCAAGAGCAACACTTTAGTTACAATAGGGTCTTATATAATACAATCAGACTTGAAAAAATTATCATAGCCTGAATAAAAATCTGTGCAAGTGAAGTTAAAAGAGGAACATTGTATGAAGTTGAAATTGAAATATATCAATGGTATATTATCAGATTTTCTCTGAATGAACTGATTATTTACATGAAGCCTAAAACGTGCACTAATGCCATCACATTAGGGAAGCCAGAAAGTAAAATTTGTATAAGCATTTTTGATTCAGACAACCACAAAATTAAGGACTTTTTTTAAACCAAATGAGTTAGGAGCATTTTAATCCCTCCCAAGCCTAGCAGATGGTGACTATGTCTCTCAGTGAAGGAAGCAGCCACATCTTAAAAAAAAAAAATCAGTAATACCACAATATTCAAAAAAGAATGTAGTAGAGGAATAGTTTTTCCCCCAAAAAAAATTTACACCACAAGAATTCATATGGAAATATTATAAGACACTTTTTAGACCAAATTGAACAGAATATAATTTCCCCTCTTCATTCTATTTCTCTTATTTTATTATATTTTTTTCCTTGAAGGAACCACCATATTCCTTGTTGCCCATCTTTGTAAATTCAGTCAATCTTTACTCCTTTCTTTACCTCATTGAGGTAAGGCAATTTATTTCATTAGTTGTCAAGTCATTCTGATTTTCCTATATTCATGAATCTCCCCATTCATTCATCTATCATTCTAATTAAATCTTTTATGATCTTTAACTTCTAATTTGAAATAACTCCTAATTTAGTTAACTGCTTCATTCAGAGCAAATACTTATTCATTGTTGTGCTTATATTCATGTGATGTAGCATAGTACATGGAATGTCCTTAAATATTTATTGAACTTAATTGACTTTTCCTAAGGCATATGTCTGGCTATATTACTACTTATCTCAAAAGTCTTCAGGGATTGCCTATGATGCTTAGAAAATGATGTCTGGATTTTAAGAATTCTTTAAAATATGGGTCAGAATGCCTTGTTACTTTAACATAATTTCAGAGATTCTAAAATCCAGCTAAACTATTATCATTGATATTTACCTTATCTCTGTTGTTTTTCTGAGATTGTCTGCTAGTACTGAATTACATTTTCTTCTTTCTTCACATCTCAGAAATTATATTTCATTTTCATTTATTCTATTAAATATTTCTCTGTTCTCTAATACACTCTGTTTCCCAGTTCTTAAAAACATTACTCCTTAAAGTAACATATCTATATTTGGATACATAATACTGTTTATTTTTTCTGTAGAAGGAAAGCTTCTTGAGCACAAGAACTATTGTTTTTGTCTTTGTATCCTCAGTGTATAACACAATGTTTTGAATTCACTGAAGATATTTTAAAGATGTTATTTGTTGTTGTTGCTATCCTAATCATATGCAAATTGTATTTATTCCAATTCAAATTAAAATCACTGACCACTCATGATTTAGCAGTAAAGAAAAATGAGAAATCATTATCCAACTTTTTTTTTTTTATTTTCCCACAGTGACCATTTATTTCAACTATTTAAAATGCATATAAAACATATTAAAAGGGTTTTTTTGTTTGTTTGTTTGTTTTAAATCCTTTAAATGTAATGTTTTCTTATTCTGGATTTCAGGGAAACCTATCAGAATGTCTATATACTCCAATTAATGTCAGGAGAGATCTACTGTATTGCACTTAAATAGACTAATACAATGAGCTAAGCTAAGTAAAGAAAAATCAACCTCAATATATACATTAGTCTAAAGGGCAAATGAATGGATAAAGCCTATTCTTCCCTATGGGAGACTTGCTCATGAGAGTTCATCTAGCAAAATTATCCATATTTCAACTGAAGTCACTTCCTCTATATTAATGCCACTGTCATGGAAACTTGGGATACTTCCTCTTCCCTCTCCTCCATATTTCACATGATTTAATGATCTTACCACTCAGACAGTTGACATTTTATTATGTTGTCCATTCTATGAAGCATAATAATGTCCTGCCCAATGTGTAAATTAGAAGCAAAGCCTTCTTTAAAGGAAAACATAATGGAACTTGGAATATTCTTGGAAATGTCATTTGACATAATTTCTAACTCTCATGATTACTTGCTTTCTCACAAATATTTAGATGTTTGTTATCATTATAAAAAGATTTTTAGTTTTTCCTTTTGGTTAATCAATTAACTAATAGAACTATGTAATAGAGAAGCATATATTTAGGACTATTTTGTCCTATCCACAAAATAAATAATATCTCCATAATACCATAGAAAACAAATCTTTGCTTAATAATTTCAAAATGGAATCCTATCACTTCCTTACTCTTCATTTGTAATTCTTTATACCTTAAGCTTTTAATAACATAGAGAGTAAATCTATTTCTTTAAAATTTATACTATGGCCACTTCTCCCAAATTTAAAGAAAAAAAACTGAAGGGATTACCCTTTTACCTAATATAGATCACCATAAAACTCATGCATTTAGAATACCATATCTTTCTGTCAGATCTTCCTAATTCTATTCCATTCAACCCTATAAACATTTATTATGTACTTCGATCTATGGTAAGTGCTAAAGATAAAAATCAATGGAAACTATCTCTTAAGGAAATTATCTTCAAAGCAAATGCAAAATGATTTAGGGAACAGAATAAGAAAGAATATGAACAATTGTGGAATGATGAAAGAATGTATATGTAGGAAGTGTCAATGTGTTGTGCTTTAAAGCAAGCTATTGATAGCAAATGACTGAAGTAATGAAGAAAATTCCAGGCATAGCAAGACAAAGGATGACATGCTGTGAAAAACCTAGGAAATTGAATATTCCACAAGCAAATTACAAAATTACTCAAGTTTCATCTGAAAAGTCTTGAATTTAAAGAGTGAGAATAAATGTTGTCTATGATGCATAGATACATTTAATAGTAGCAATATCATTGAAACAAGTTGCATTTCCTGAACCTTTTAAGGTTATAAAATGTTATCATAACAAAGACTCTAGCATATAGCAGTATCATACAAATATTACCACTTCTGTTTACTATTTGCTCCACTTTGAATTTTCACCATGATAAACAAAAGAAGTGGTAAAAGTTCAGGGTCCTTTCAAACTGTGGAAAATTTCATGGATCAACTAGATCTTTAATTCTTATTTGAGCAGTATATGTTAACTGAGGCAATTGGAAGTCAATATTTAAAATTTCAGATCCTCTCCTCCTATCGTAATAGTGAGAATTCTGCGTCCTGCTAATGTTCAGGTGTTTTATTTCTTTGTTTCAGTCCCCTCAGGATTCTCTGGTAGTGTGATGGGATTTTGAGGGTGTATAGCTATTCTTCCCTTAATTTCAGACCTACCCTTCTTCCCAGTTCCATTTAGCCATTTTATGGTCATATTAAGTTGCATATAGTGATATTTACTTCAAAGACATGGTTAGAATAAACCTATAAATATTACTCTCCCAATTCTGTCCTTGTAACATCTGAGGAGTGCATAACATGAAATGGTCTTTAATTATAATACCCTGGCTTCTCAAAAGTTCCATGCTGA
>JAJPUD010028878.1:0-14324 GCA_023553655.1 Myrmecobius fasciatus
TATTTAGATCTTATCTTGGTATGTGGTGTTAGGTATGGGTCAAGCCCTAATTTCTTTCACACTAGTTTCCAATTTTCCCAGCAGTTTTTGCCAAATAGTGAGTATTTATCCCAAAAGCTGGGGTCTTTGGGTTTATCGAACACTAGATTGTTAAGGTTATTGCCTAGATTGTCCTGATAACCTATCCTGTGCCACTGATCGACTGCTCTATTTTTTAGCCAGTACCAAACGGTTTCGATGAATGCTGCTTTATAATATAGTTTTAGATCTGGTACAGCAAGGCCACCTTCATCTGCCTTTTTTTTTTCATTAATCCCCTTGAAATCCTTGACCTTTTATTCTTCTAAATGAACTTTGCTACTATTTTTCTAGATCTGTAAAATAATTTCTTGGGAGTTTGACTGGTATGGCACTAAATAAGTAGATTAGTTTGGGTAGTATTGTCATTTTTATTATGTTCGCTCTGCCTACCCATGAGCACTTAATATTTTTCCAATTGATATGTCTGATTTTATTTGTGTGGAAAGTGTTCTGTAGTTTAGATCATATATTTTCTGACTTTTCTTTGGCAGATAGATTCCCAAATATTTTATCCTATCATCTGCTATTTGGAATGGAATTTCTTTTTGTATCTCTTTCTGCTGAACTTTGTTGGTAAT
Source organism: Myrmecobius fasciatus (assembly GCA_023553655.1). Classification (NCBI taxonomy): domain Eukaryota; kingdom Metazoa; phylum Chordata; class Mammalia; order Dasyuromorphia; family Myrmecobiidae; genus Myrmecobius; species Myrmecobius fasciatus. Next base: position 660 of record JAJPUD010028878.1, read on the forward strand.
ACGTAAAAAAGCTGATGATTTATGTGGATTAATTTTGAATCCTGAAACTTTGCTAAAGTTGTGAATTGTTTCTAGTAGTTTTTTAGATGAGTCTCTAGGGTTCTCTAAGTATAGCATCATGTCATCTGCAAAGAGTGATAATTTGGTTTCTTCATTACCTACTCTGATTCCTTTTATCTCTTTTCCTTCTCTTATTGCTAAAACTAACATTTCTAATACAATATTAAATAGTAATGGTGACAGTGGGCAGCCTTGTTTCACTCCTGATCTTATTGGGAATGGTTTTAGTTTGTCTCCATTACATATGATGTTTGCTGATGGTTTTAAATAGATGCTACTGATCATTTTAAGGAAAAGCCCATTTATTCCTATAATCTCTAGTGTTTTTAATAGGAAAGGGTGTTGGATTTTATCAAATGCTTTTTCTGCATCTATTGAGATAATCATATGGTTTTTGTTAGTTTGGTTATTAATATAATTAATTATGCTGATAGTTTTCCTAATATTGAACCAGCCCTGTATCCCTGGTATAAATCCTACTTGGTCATAGTGTACTATCCTGGGGATGACTTTCTGTAATCTCATTGCTAATATCTTATTTAATATTTTTACATCAATATTCATTAGGGAAATTGGTCTATAGTTTTCTTTCTCTGTTTTCACCCTACCTGGTTTATCTATCAGCACCATATCGGTCTCATAGAAGGAATTTGGTAGTATACCTATCTTGGCTTTTACTTGATCTGAGATAAGGATTGCTACCCCTGCTTTTTTGTGTTCACCTGAAGCATAATATTTTCTGCTCGAGCCTTTTAACTTCATCCTATATGTGTCACTATGTTTTAGATGTGTTTATTGTAGACAACATATTGTGAGATTCTGGTTTTTAATCCAGTCTGATATCCGCTTCCACTTTATGGGAGAGTTCATCCCATTCACATTCACAGTTAGAATAACTGATTCTTTATTTCCTGTCATCTTATTTACCCAAGTTATGTTTTCCCCTTTCTTTTCCCCTTTCTTCCTTCCCCCTTCCTCAGTACTTTGCTTTTGATGACCCCCTCCCCCAAACAATACTCCACCCTTTAGGTCCCCTCCCCCTGTTTTTACTCCTTTCCCCTGATTCTTCTATTTTCCCTTCTATTACTTTATCCCTTACTTTTCCTTCTTTCCCTCCCACTTCCCTCTAGCAACAGACAAGTTTCCATGTGAAATCAATTGTCTGATATACACTTTTTAGAGCCCACCCTGATGAGAGTAAGATTTACACAATGCTTATCTCCCTCCCCTCTTTCTCTCAATTATATCAGGTTTTCTTTTCCTCTTTAAGAGATTTTATCTTGTTTTTACCTCTTTTTTTAGATCTTATTTTACCACTTTTTCCCTCTTTTCCCCAGTATGACAACCTTTCCCCCTCTAGTTCTCTTTTTCATATTATCAAAGTAATATCTAGTTCATTATACCCCCCAAACTTTAAGTATCCCTCTAGTAAGAAATAAAGTTCTCAAGAGTCCTTTCCTTTTTTACCTTTTTATGCATCTCTTGGGTTCTGTGTTTGGATGTGGAGTTTTTTGTTCAGATCTGGTCTTTTCATTAGAAATAGGTGAAATTCACCTATATCATTGAATGACCATCTTCTTCCCGGGAGGATAATGCTCATTCTGGCTGGATAGGTTATTCTTGGCTGTAATCCAAGTTCCTTTGCCCTTCGGAATATCTGGTTCCAAGCCCTTCGATCCTTCAATGTGGAGGCTGACAGATCGTGTGTGATTCTAATTATTGATCCTCGGTATTTGAATTGTTTCTTTCTAGCTGCTAGCAGAATCTTTTCCTTGGTGCTATAGTCCTGAAATTTAGCCACAATATTCCTTGGGGTTTTAATTGTGGGGTCTCTTTCAGGAGGTGATCAGTGAATTCTTTCAATGGTGATTTTACCTTCTGATTCTACAATCTCAGGGCAGTTTTCTTTCAGGATTTCCTGGAAGATAGTGTTTAGATTCTTTTTTTCATTATGGCTTTCAGGAAGTCCAATAATCTTTAGATTGTCTCTCCTAGATCTATTTTCCAAATCAGTTGTTTTTCCTAGGAAATATTTCATGTTTTCTTCTAATTTTTCATTTTTTTGTTTTTGTTTGACTGATTCTTGAAGTCTTATTGAGTCATTCACTTGCATTTGTTCAATTCTTATTTTTAAAGTGTTGTTTTCTTCAGTTACCTTTTTAAGCTCCTTTTGTAACTGGCCAATTGAATTTTTTGTTCATTGCACTCTTTTTCCACTTCACTAATTTTATTTTTCAATAAATTGGTGTCTTTTTCATATCTCTTTTGCAGGGCATCACATCCTTCTTGCACTGATTTCAGTTTATTTCCCCATTTATCCTCCAGCCCTCTTTTGAAATTCTTTATGCAATCTTCCAGAAAGGCCTTTTGAAAAAGTGACCAGTGATGGTCTTTAATAACTTCTTCTGGAACTTTGTCTAAAGGAACCTCAGGATCTGGGATCATTCCCTCTTTTTCTCGATAAAAGCTGTCTATGGTGAGAGCTCTCTTTTGCTTCTTAATTTTTTTTTTTAGACAGCGTGGATATCTCTTTAAGGTAGGGGAAAAAAAACAGCGGCTGAAATGGCAGCTGGAGATCTTTGCCCTGGGGTACTTCATCGAATTAACTTAAGGTGCTGGGCTGTTGGGGGCTAGGACTAAGTCCGAATTACTCCTTAAATAAGGCAAGTCTGCCAGAACACCTGCCCCCAATCAGGGCAATTTGGAGGTTGGAGTTTGGAATTTCTGCCACAATGAGCTGAGCTGAGTCCCACCCTCACTTCTGGCCTACAACGGAGTCCTCTGACACAGGAGTCCTCTGTTTATCCCTCTGTCCGAGTTAGACAAACCTGATGTGAAGTTTTTCAGAGATATCAGCAAGCAGTTTCCAAATATTTCTGAGTTCGTTGACTTGAAGATCAGTTGAGAGGCTTATTTTATTGTTGATTTGAGAGAAGATCAGAGGGGGAAGCAGAGCGTCACCTTTTCACTCCGCCATCTTGGCTCCACCCCCCGGCCAAAAATATTTATTCTTAATAAGAATTGCTTTATGAATCATGTTGGGAAAGAAAAATCAGTGCAAAAGGGAAAAACCATGGGAGAGATTTAAAAAAAAGTGAACATAGCATTTGCTGATTTACATTCAGTCTCCGTGGTTTTTTTTCCTGGATGTAGATGTCATTTTCTGTCCAAAATCTATTGGGATTGCCTTGGATAACTGAACCATAGAGAACTATGATTTTCCTAGTTGATCATCACACATTTTTGCTGTTATTATGTATAATGTATTCCTAGTTCTGTTGTTTCACTCAGCATCAGTTTGTGTAAATCTTTCCAGGCCTTTCTAAAATTAGCTTGTTTATCATTTTTTGTAGAACAATAGTATTCCATTATTTTCATTTACCACAACTTATTCAGTCATTCTCCAGTTGATGGGCGTGTGCTCATTTTCCAATTCTTTGCTACCACAAAAAGAGCTGCTACAAACATTTTTGCACCTGTGGATCTTTTTCCTTCCTTTTGGGTCCTTTTCCTTCCTTTATGACTTCCTTGGGATACAGACCCAGTATAGCAGCATGTTCATTTATATCTCTGTTGATATTTATTTATACCTCTGTTGATATTTTACTCTTCTCTCATATTTGCCCATCTGAAAGAAATTAAATAGAACATCAAAGTGTTTTAAATTATATTTTTATTAGCAATCATATATGTGCATATATATTGTATATGCATTGTGTGTTTGTATTTAATATAGGGAACTTTGATTCAGTGCATAGAATGCTGAGCCTTTAATCAGGAGGACCTGAGTTCAAATACAGCATCAGACATTTACTAACTGTGTGACCCTGGGGAAGTTAGTTAACTCTGTTTCCCTCCATTTCTTATGTATAAAATGAGATGGAGAAGAAAATGGCAAGCCACTGCACTATTTCTGCCAAATTTCCCTTCCCTTCAAAAAAGTAGGGAGGATCACAGAATTAGACAGTTGAAAGTGGCAAAGCAACATTTTTATATTTTTAATTTTCTTTATCTGAGAACTATCTTCCTCCATTTTTGCCAATCAACAACTTATTAAGTACTTATTACGCACTTAGTACTGTAGTAAATGATGGAGATAGAAATGGAAAGCAAACTTTAATCTCAAAGAGCTCATAGTCTAATGAGAGAGACAAAATGTTTATAAATAAATATATACAATATATGACAAGGATCTTTGGAAGGAATAGAAATAGCATCTGAGTATAAATATATATTTATATAGAGACTTTTCTTCAACTCAGCTGCTAGTTCTACATATGTCTACATATATGTGTATATATATAGAGACATATGATTTGATTTGATTTTGATTTGATTTTCATATGAAGCCAGGCACCTAAGAGGCAGCAGTGCTAAAGTAGAATATTCCAGATTTTGAACTCATCCATTGATTAACCACAGGGGCAAAGCATGGAATGTCTATTATGTTTTAGGAACAGTAGACTGTGAAAATATAGGGAGTAGAAGGAAATAAACAGAAGAGGGTTCAGTGTGTGGAGATACTTAAATACTAAAGAATTTTATATTTAAAAATATAAGTAATAAGAAGTCACAAGTTCATTAAGCAAGGAGATAATATTTTCTGAAATATATGTTAGGAAAATCACTTTGGAAGCTGTGCAGAGAATAGTTTGGAGTAGATGAAAGATTTAGAAGAGAAAAATTAAAAGGTTATGTCTAGTTGAGAGTTAATTAGATATTATATTAGCTCAGAGGCAATATGACTAGAGAGAAGGGGATGAAGAGGAAAGATGAAAAGGTGAAGATAGATACATCAAATCTGGTAACTAATAAGATATAAGACAATATGGTAGTGCCCTTGACAGTAATAGGGACATCAGTAGAGGCAACATCTGTGGGTTAGAGTTTTTTAAATATCCAACTGATAAGAAAGGCACAAATATTTGTTATTGAGAGAAAATGGAATTAATAGTATGAATAATATTTATAGCATGAACATTATTTTTTCTCTGACAAGGGAGACAGATAGAGTGGCATATGATTTTCTAAATATGGGATTGTGCAATGCTAAGTACAACTTGCAGAACAGTTGAAATGTGATGACTTAGCTTTGCAGTTTATAACTGTAGCACACACTGAGTAGTTTAGAACATCTAGATCAGAAATGATTTGGGAAAGTTTAGCTAAGATACTAATATTTGAGATTGTGAATGCAGGTCACATCTGTAGCATGGAAGATAATTTAAGGTTTTAGAATTTTTGCTATAAATCTTGCCTTTTTCTTTTTAATTCATTCTCAACAAAAATGTTGATTTAAGCAGCTGGAAGAGCAGCAACAGTTGGTTGAATATATAGCACTACTGTTTCCTTCTCTTGGACTTATAAAATAATGCAAAGCCCAAGAATTTTCTTCTTTGAAGAACAAATATTGTACATCTCTTGGTTTCAAACCTAATAATTTGAAAGGGTCTATTTCTTTATAATAATTTAGGAAAGCACTTGTAGAAGTAGTGTTCCTCTGGCATTGACCGTAGTTAGATTTGGGAGATGTGAAGAAGTTGATTTTATCCTAATGTCCGAATAAATCACTTCCACATATTTTTATCTATCACCTTATTGTCTGCAAGCCAAAATGGTGAGTGCAATCATTAATCAAGACCAACAGGAGCCATAACTGTACAAGGGTACCATGTTTCATGTGTCAAGTGGAATCTATCCCTACTCCTTGTTTTAAGCAAGAAAATGAAATTAGACTAGTATGAATCTCATTTTGCCCTGATTAAAGGCTTACATTTTCCCTAGGCATTGCCTGATGTGTCCTAACTTGTGAGATATTCCATGTTCCTGTAATGTCATTTGGACAAAGCATGTCTATCTCTCTAGGTCATTTGTTCTTCAGATTCACTTGTTTTACATGGAATTCAGGCTAGAAAATCTAGATATCCTTTGGGGTGTTAATTAAGAGGAGCATCCAAAATTAATCAGCAAATTCATTAGGGCGAAGGGGAGCTGTCTGAAGGCCTTGGATATAAAATGAGCTTCTGGCACATAGAAATGAGCCTTCGGCTATTGACAAAGAGGAAACAAGTGCACAGACGGTGATCTGACATAAAAATTCATATATGTATACAAGTTTACATTCATTTTTCTTGTCAGCTTGTCACCCTTAATTATAAAGGTTGATTTGCAGTATTTGACAGATCTGAAAATTGTAAATACTTGGCCATTTGAAGTTCATCATATGGTTAGTGTTTTTTGAAAAGAAAAAAAATATTGACATGGAGTACAATAAAACATTTTAAAGGTCAAACAAAACACCCAGATGTTTCTTTTATTATAGAAATGAAAAGCAAAGTGTGTCATTCTTGACAGAAAGAAAAATTCACCTACCCCTGGACAATGAGGTGTTATTTAGAGAGTACTGATAAGCAAGCTTTATGATCAAAAGTTTCCATCCATTTCTTGTCCAGAACTTACTGTTACTTTATTCATTTGTTTCTTTCCTCACTTCAACTTAATTCTAAAATAATCCTATTAATGTTTCTTTCAGATCTTTAACTTAATAGTGCCCATTAAAGAAATGTCTATATTTTCATTTGTAGCAGAAAAAAACTACAATTGATAATTTGAAATCTTTCATTTAAGTACAAGTTGAGAGTCCAAGTACTTTGACATATCTCTATGGTGCTTATTTTATTTTTGTTCTTTTTTTCCAAATTGGACACCATACTAGACCAGAAACTTGGTTAATATCAAAAGGTTTATGGGTGACAATACTGGCAAAGCCATAATCTCCATTCCAAAGAGTGATACTGTAGGCTACAAAAGATTTCCATCATCTGGTTGCTCAGACTTTGGGCAACATTTCCAAAGTTTGGAGAGGTTAGGGGACCCCTGTTTTTACGTTTCTTGGATGCAATGGAACTCTGTCAGATGATTCAGTTTAGGGTTTCTGGATTCCTCAGAACTGTGAATGTCATATCAGTGAGACTCTGGACAAAAGGATTGCAAGGTATTTCACAATGATGTAGGAAAAACAAAACAAAACAAAATAAAAAACAAAATCCAAAATAAAAAAGAATTAGTTCATTTTTTGTGGTGATTCATGTTTGCATCTCAACCTGATCAAATAAATCCCAGGACCTGGTTTCAGTTTCTTCATGGGCAAGGCAAAAATCCGTTTAAAAGTGACTATGTAGTCATCTCTTGTCACCATCTCCATTTCTGCAATATTTGTTCATTGAAAGCCAGATTTTACATAAATTATGCCTAATGCTTCCTGAGCAATGCAGTTCGAGTACAAAAGTGTTGCCTTTTTATGTAAAAGCTATAATGTTGAAAAGGACTTCAGAGACAATCTGTCCCAACCTCTTTATTTTACAGATGAGGAAACTGAGACCAAAAGAGTTTATATAACTTGTTCATGATCATACAGATAGTAAGTCTCAGAGATGTGATTTGAAATCATGATTTTTTTACTTTAAAATTACTGAAGTTTTCACTATTCTATACTGTTTTCAATACTTTTTGTATCAATAAACAATATTTAAAATTGAAAAACATATAAAAAAACTATAGATAGAAACAGTTACTGGTGTCACCCATCTTATAGCAATGCAATGACATTTAGTTTTGTTGGAAAATGTCAACTTAAAATTGATAAAAAGAAATTTGCTTACTTGGGAGGGGCTTGTAGATCACCTGGCCCAAGCACTTTATTTTACAGATGAAGAAACTGATATTTAAGGAGTTTAAAAAGAATATCATATTGTATAATAATTAGAACACAGAGTCAAAATATTAGTATAAATATAAAACATTAATAATATTTCCCACATACTTCAGATTTGCCAATGGATCTGAGTTTGAATCTTGAGATTAAAGCTTCACTTCTCTGGGCCTCTTGTATCACCATGTGTAAAAGTTAAATCTTCAAATATTTGATCCTATAATGTTTTATGTGCTGACAACATTTGGCAGGGGAATGCGCTCTTAGAGTAAGTATGGTAAAGCACAACATTCACATGGATGAGTTAATTCTGACAGTAAAAACAATGACAACAAATGCTATGTAATTAAATGACCAAGCTTGTTCCTCAAAAGAGATACAAATATATAGAGAATTGTCTCATATGTATAAGAATTCAAGCCATTTTCCAATTGATAAATGGTGAAATGATATGAACAGACAATTTTCAGATGATGAAATTAAAACTATTTATAATCATATGAAAAGGTGCTCCAAATCACTGATTTGAGAAATGCAAATTAAGACAACTCTGAGGTACCACTACCTGTCCTTTATTTATAGGGAGATTAATATTGTTTATACTCCATTTAAGAAAGGTGCTCAGTTCAGTCATAACTCATTCTTTTCTACCATTTAATCTGGACTTTTTCCACCACAAGTTTCTGAAACTTCATGAAAATTCACTCCAACTTTAAAATTCTTTTTTTTTAAATTAATACTTTTTATTTGCAAAACATATGTATGGGTAATTCCTAAACATTAACCCTTACAAAGCTTTCTGTTACAAATTTCCCCCCCCCCTACTCCCCACCCCTCCCCTAGATGGTCGGATATCCACTACATGATAATTATGTTACAATACTTAAGAAATAGAATATATGTATAGTTATTGCATCATTTTTTTGTGCAGGAGAAAGAATAATCCAATAAAGGAAATACAATGCAAGCAAACCTCAATAGAGAACATGAAAATGTTATGTTGTGGTCCACATTTCACATCCCTCTCTCTGGGTGTATATGGCTCTCTTCACCGAACAATTGGAACTGGTTTGAAGCATTTCATTGTTGAAGAGAGTCATGTCCATTAGAACTGATCCTCATATAGTATTGTTGTTGCCATGAATAATGATCTCCTGGTTCTGCTCACTTCACTGAGCATTAGTTCATGCAAGTCTCTCCAGGCCTCTCTGAAATCGTCCTGCTGGTCGTTTCTTACAGAGCAATAATATTCCATAACATTCATATACCATAATTTATTCAGCCACTCTCCAATTGAAGGGCATCCATTCAGTTTCCAGTTTCTAGCCACTACAAAAAGGGCTGCCACAAACATTCTTGCACATGTGGGGCCCTTTCCTTCTTTTATGATTTCTTTGGGATATAAGCCCAATAGAAACACTGCTGGGTCAAAAGGTATGCATAGTTTGATAAATTTTTGAGCATAGCTCCAAATTGCTCTTCAGAATGGTTGGATCCATTCACAGCTCCACCAACAATTCATCAGTGTCCCAGTCTTCCCACATCCTCTCCAACATTCATCTTTATATTTTCCTGTCATTTTAGCCAATCTGACAGGTGTGTAGTGGTACCTCAGAGTTGTCTTAATTTGCATTTCTCAAATCAGTGATTTGGAGCACCTTTTCATATGATTATAAATAGTTTTAATTTCATCATCTGAAAATTGTCTGTTCATATCATTTCACCATTTATCAATTGGAAAATGGCTTGAATTCTTATACATATGAGACAATTCTCTACATATCTTAGATATGAGACGTTTATCAGAACCCTTAAATGTAAAGATGATTTCCCAATTTGATGCTTCCCTCCTAATCTTGTCTGCATTAGTTTTATTTGTACAGAAACTTTTTAACTTAATATAATCAAAATTATCCATCTGGTGTTCAATTAAGAGTTCCAGATCTTCTTTGGACATAAATTTATTCCATCTCCACAGGTCTGAGAGGTAAACTATCCTATGTTCCTCTAATTTGGTTATAATATCACTCTTTATATCTAGATCATGAACCCATTTAGATCTTATCTTGGTGTGTGTTGTTAGGTGTGGGTCCAGCCTTAATTTCTTCCACACTAGTTTCCAATTTTCCCAGCAGTTTTTGCTGAATAGTGAGTACTTATCCCAAAAGCTGGGGTCTTTGGGTTTATCAAAAAATACACTAAACTGGTAACATTATTACCTAGCTTGTCCTGATATCCTATCCTATGCCACTGATCGACTGCTCTATTTCTCAGCCAGTACCAAATGGTTTTGATGACCGCTGCTTTATAATATAGTTTTAGATCTGGTACAGCAAGGCCACCTTCATCTGCCTTTTTTTTTCATTAATTCCCTTGCAATCCTTGACTTTTTGTTCTTCTAAATGAACTTGCTACTATTTTTTCTAGATCTGTAAAATAATTTCTTGGGAGTTTGATTGGTATAGCGCTAAATAAGTGAATTAGTTTGGGTAGTATTGTTATTTTTATTATATTCGCTCAGCCTACCCGTGAGCACTTAATGTTTTTCCAATTGATTAGGTCTGATTGTATTTGTGTGGAAAGTGTTTTGTAGTTTAGATCATATAGTTTCTGACTTTTCCTTGACAGATAGATCCCCAAATATTTTATCCTATCATCAGTTATTTGGAATGGAATTTCTTTTTGTATCTATTGCTGCTGAACTTTTTTGGTAATATATAAAAATGCTGATGATTTATGTGGATTAATTTTGAATCCTGCAACTTTGCTAAAGTTGTGAATTGTTTCTAGTAGTTTTTTAGTTGAGTCTCTAGGGTTCTCTAAGTATACCATCATGTCATCTGCAAAGAGTGATAATTTGGTTTCTTCATTACCTACTCTAATTCCTTTTATCTCTTTTTCTTCTCTTATTGCTAAAGCTAACATTTCTAATACAATATTAAATAGTGATGGTGACAGTGGGCAGCCTTGTTTCACTCCTGATCTTATTGGGAATGGTTTTAGTTTGTCTCCATTACATATGATGCTTGCTGATGGTTTTAAATAGATGCTACTAATCATTTTAAGGAAAAGCCCATTCATTTCTATACTCTCTAATGTTTTTTAATAGGAATGGGTGTTGGATTTTATCGAATGCTTTTTCTGCATCTATTGAGATAATCATATGGTTTTTTTTCTAGTTTGGTTATTAATATAATCAATTATGCTGATAGTTTTCCTAATATTGAACCAGCCCTGCATTCCTGGTATAAATCCTACTTGGTCAAGATGTATTATCCTGGAGATAACTTTCTGTAATCTTGTTGCTAAAATCTTATTTAAAATTTTTGCATCAATATTCATTAGGGAAATGGGTCTATAGTTTTCTTTCCCTGTTTTTGCCCTACCTGGTTTAGCTATCAGCACCATATCGGTCTCATAGAAGGAATTTGGTAGTATACCTTCTGTCCCTATTTATTCAAATACTTTGTATAGTATTGGAATTAATTGTTCTTTGAATGTTTGGTAAATTCACATGTAAAACCATCTGGTCCTGGAGATTTTTTCTTAGGGAGTTGATTAATAACTTGTTCTATTTCTTTTTCTAAGATGGGGCTATTTAAATAATTTATTTCCTCTTCTGTTAACATGGGCAATCTATATTTTTGTAGATATTCCTCCATTTCATTCAGATTATCAAATTTATTGGCCTAAAGTTGGGCAAAGAAACTTCTGATTATTACTCTAAATTCCTCTTCATTGGAGGAAAGTTCTCCCTTATCATTTTTGAGAGTAACAATTTGATTTTCCTCTTTCCTTTTTCTGATCAAATTAACTAAAGGCTTATCTATTTTGTTGGTTTTTTCATAAAACCAATTCTTAGTTTTATTTATTAATTCAATAGTTTTCTTATTTTCAATTTTATTAATCTCCCCTTTTATTTTCAAAATTTCCAATTTGGTATTTAATTGAGGGTTTTTAATTTGCTCTTTTTCTAGTTTTTTCAATTGTAACCCTAATTCATTGATCTTCTCTTTCTCTATTTTATGCAAATAAGCATCTAGAGATATAAAGTTACCCCTTATTACCGCTTTGGCCATATCCCACAAATTTTGGTATGTTGTCTCATTATTGTCGTTCTCCTGGATGAAATTATCCATTGTTTCTATAATTTGCTCTTTCACCCATTCATTCTTCAGGATTAGATTATTTAATTTCTAATTAACTTTTGGTCTATTTTCTCCTGGCCTTATATTACATATGAGTTTTATTGCATCATGATCTGAAAAGGATACATTTACTATTTCTGCTTTTCTGCATTTGATTTTGAGGCTTTTATGCCCCAATACATGATCAATTTTCGTATAAGTTCCATGATCCCTGAGAAAAAAGTATACTCCCTTCTATCACCATTCAATTTCTTCCAGAGATCTGTCATACCTAACTTTTCTAACATTTTGTTTATCTCCCTAACTTCTTTCTTAGTTATTTTGTGGTTTGATTTATCTAAACCTGAGAGAGCAAGGTTGAGATCCCCCACTAGTGTAGTTCTATTGTCTATTTCTCCTTGCATCTCTGTTAGTTTCTCCTCTAGGAATTTGGATGCTATACCACTTGGTGCATATATGTTTAGTATTGATACCACTTTATTGTCTATGGTACCTTTTAGTAAAATATAGTTTCCTTCCTTATCTCTTTTAATTAGATCTATTTTTGTTTTTACTTGATCTGAGATAAGGATTGCTACCCCTGCTTTTTTTGTTCACTTGAAGCATAAAAGATTCTGCTCCAGCCCTTTACCTTCACACTATATGTATCTCTAGGTTTTAGATATGTTTCTTGTAAACAACATATTGTAGGATTCTGGCTTTTAATCCAGTCCGCTATTCGTTTCCGTTTTATGGGAGAGTTCATCCCATTCACATTCACAGTTAAAATGACTATATCTATATTTCCTGCCATCTTATTTACCCAAAATTATATTTTTCTCTTCCCTTTCCCCTTACTCCCTTTCCCTCTCCACAGTATTTTATTTTTGATGACCACTTCCCTCTAACAGTCCTCCCCCCTTTAAAATCCTCCCTCTTTTTTACACCTTTCCCCTAATCCTTCTATTAATTTATCACTTTCTTTTCCTCCTTTCCCTCCTACTTCCCTATACAGAGGGCCAAGTTTTTCCCTGAAATCAAATGCATCTGATATACTCTTTTAGAGCCCTATCCAATGAGAGTAAGAATACTCATCACCCTCCCTTCTTTCCCTCAATTATATTAGATTTTCTATCTCTCTTCATGAGACTTTGCCTTATTTTACCTCCTTTTTATTTTTACTTTATTTTACCTCCATTCCCCTCCCCCCTTTTTTTACAGTATGATATACCTTCCACCTCTTATTTCTTTCCGATTATTATCAAAGTAAAATCAAATTATACCCCCGTTCTTTAAGGATACCCCTAGTAGAGATATAGTTCTCAAGAGTTCTTTCCTTTTTACCTTTTTACGCTTCTCTAGAGTTCTGTGTTTGGAGGTCAAATTCTTTGTTCAGATCTGGTCTTTTCATTAGAAATAGGTGAAATTCTCCTGTGTCATTGAATGACCATCTTCTTCCCTGGAAGATGATGCTCATTCTAGCTGGATAGCTTATTCTTGGCTGTAATCCAAGTTCTTTTGCCTTTTGGAATATCTGATTCCAGGCCCTTTAATCCTTCAATGTGGAAGCTGACAGATCCTGTGTAATTCTAATGACAGTTCCTCGGTATTTGAACTGTTTTTTTCTAACAGCTTGTAATATCTTTTCCTTGGTGCGATAGTCCTGAAATTTGGCCACGATATTACTTGGGGTTTTAATTTTGGGGTCTCTTTCAGGAGGTGGTCGGTGAATTCTTTCAATGCCAACTTTGCCTTCTGATTCTAAAA
>JAJPUD010028880.1:0-12944 GCA_023553655.1 Myrmecobius fasciatus
CATTGTTGGTGGACCTGTGAACGGATCCAGCCATTCTGGAGAGCAATTTGGAGCTATGCTCAAAAAGTTATCAAACTATGCATACCCTTTGACTCAGCAGTGTTTCTATTGGGCTTATATCCCAAAGAAATCATAAGAGAAGGAAAGAGCCCCACATGTGCAAGAATGTTTGTGGCAGCTCTTTTTGTAGTGGCTAGAAACTGGAAACTGAATGGATGCCCATCAATTGGAGAGTGGCTGAATAAATTATGGTATATGAATGGTATGGAATATTATTGTTCTGTAAGAAACGACCAGCAGGACAATTTCAGAGAGGCCTGGAGAGACTTGCATGAACCAATGCTCAGTGAAATGAGCAGAACCAAGAGATCATTATTCACGGCAACAACAATACTGTATGAGGATCAGTTCTAATGGACATCACTCTCTTCAACAATGAAATGCTTCAAACCAGTTCCAATTGTTCGGTGAAGAGAGCCATATACACCCAGAGAGAGGGATGTGAAAGGTGGACCACAACATAACATTTTCATGTTCTCTATTGAGGTTTGCTTGCATTGTATTTCCTTTATCAGATTATTCTTTCTTGTAGATATGATTTCTCCTGCACAAAAAATGATGCAATAACTATACATATATTCAATTTCTTAAGTATTCTAACATAATTATTATGTAGTGGATATCCTGCCATCTAAGGGAGGGGTGGGGAGTAGGGGGGAAAAATTTGTAACAGAAAGCTTTGTAAGGGTTAATGTTTAGGAATTACCCATACATATGTTTTGCAAATAAAAAGTATTAATAAATAAATAAATAAATAAATAAATAAAAATAAAAATCAGTATATCAAATATTTGTCAATTGAAATTGGATAATAATTAAATTTTATCTTGTCTTATATTATTCATCATAATTCTTCTAAGTAGATGTGACACAAACAACATCAACTACTTAAGATGCTACTTAAAATAATATTCTTATGGTGATTATAATTCTGTTCTCTCTTATGACAACAAATTACATATATATTTTTTTTACTTATAAGCTATACATATATATGTTATACTTATAACAACAAGTAAAGCAATTAACTTTAACTACCCTTTTAAGAAAACCCAGTATACAAAAATATAGATTTATAAAAAAGGTTAGATACTTAATTAATGAGTGATTGTTCTCTCTTTAAAAAGTTGCATGAAAATTTCTCATCATAATTCTTTTAACCATCCCTATGCTTCCAATTATTACCTTCATGCAAATTATTCCTAAGTTTTTAGGCCTGACATTTCATTTGTGCTTCCATTTCATATTTCTGAAGGCCATAATGAATGGCATAAAAAAATAAAATATACCCATTATAAAGAGAAAGTAGCTAATTATAGACAATGCTTTAATTTCAGAATCACATATATGTGCTATAATAAGAAAATTAACTGAAGAGATGTAACTGCCAGTGTAGAAGAAAAGAAAACTGAAGATGAGATGACTAAAGATGAGAAGAAAATAAAAACACTATAAATGATAGAAGCAGCTCTAACACAACCTATTTAAATACAAACCAACTAGAAATCCACAAAGTCCAGAATATGATCAAGGATAGAAGGTCCAATTAACAACAAGCCTTTATTAAGCAACTATTATATTCCAAGGCGCTGTGCTAAGAATTGGATTTGGTTCTACCCTAAGAGTTAAGATAGAGCAAGTCAGAATACTTCCCAAGAGAGTCAAATAAAGCAGAGCTAAGAAAACTTGCCTGGATAATTTTGTGATAAAGAGAATGCAACTCTCTTGAAGTCTGCTGGACTATCTATATAGATGTCCATGTGGGCTGTCTAAATACAATTTGATTAAGGGAGGCATCGAAGACTTCATTTCCTGAATTGAAGGAAGCAGAAGGAACTACAGAGTTACTTCTCCAGTCTCTGAAAGAAGAACTGAACTAGAATTACATTTGACTCCCTAAATAAGCTAACCTAGGGGAAAGATTTTTAGGTTTAAAACAAAAGTTCATAGCTTCCCTGGTTGCTATCCCTCTTAAGTTTATGCTCATTCATGCTAGTTATTTTGACAAGCAAATAACAGTGTTGACTTCAGTTGGCTAACTATAAAGGCAAAACTGGGTAAAGTCAAAGTAGGCTTAAGAAAATATGGAGAGATGGAGAAATTAGAGGTGGTAATGAAAGTACAAAATAAATAGGTTTATGAAGAGTGGGGCATAGGGAAAGATGATACAATAGCAGGTTTTGAAATGTGATAGAGAAGATGTGATATGGGATCATTAGGAACTAAGAATCTAGGGTATTTGGGGAGGCTTTGATACGAATGCTGAGGTCTCCTAGTAGAGCAAGGATTGGAAGGAAAATAAGAAAATGAGCCAGGTATTAAACTCCTTGAGAAAAAAAAATGAAGAACATGAAAATTGATAGACAAGAGTCATCTTGATCTGTATGCAAAAAAAAAAAAGAATTAAAAATTGAACTCCAAAGTGATACATATTTCTGAGTTATCACAGGAAAGAGATAGTCAGGAAATAAAAGCTAATAACAAAGAATATTCCATTTACTTCCCTAGGACAAATGTGCACAGGTGAAAGTAAAGATTATCTAGTAGTGAAGAAGATAGCCTGGAATGCTGTATCTCCTGGGGTAAGCCAGTTCTTGGTGAGAGCAAATAGACTGAAGAAATATGAAGAAAGAGTTACAGAATGGGGGCAACTAGGTGGCACAGTGGATAGAGCACCAGCCCTGAAGTCAGGAGGACCTGAGTTCAAATTTGGTCTCAGATACTTACAAGTACTTCCTAGCTGTGTGACTCTGAGCAAGTCACTTAACCCTAATTGCCTCAGCAAAGAGAGAGAGAGAGAGAGAGAGAGAGAGAGAGAGAGAGGGAGAGGGAGAGAGAGAATGGAGGAAAAGTTTGTTTGGAATGGGAATTCCAGAGGGCATAATGGAAAAGAGTAGGCAAGAAAAAGAATTAGGTGGGACAGGGTAAGATTGAAATGGATAGAAATGATAGAATGGGAAGTAGGAGTTAAGGCTCATTTGGGGATCTGTTAAGTAACATGGGGAAAAGTAGAATAACAAGTAGTGGGAGTTCGCTAAACATATAGGGTATTGGTTGTCTTAGATGAGTTGTAATGGTTCCAGGCATCATAAGCTAGTGTTACAGGGCAAAGATCAGAAATGCCAGGTCTTGGTTATTCCATTTCTGTCTCTTAGCAGGCTGAGGGGAGAATTTCCAGGGAGCTAGATAACTCATGGGGCAGCTAGATGTCAAAGTGGATAGAGTGCTAGACCTAGAATCAGGAAGACTCTTCTTCCTAAGTTCAGAACTGACTTCATACATTTACTGACTGTATGACCCTGACTTAACCCTATTTCGCTTCATTCCCTCATGCATAAAATGAGCTGGAGAAGGAAACGATAAATCACTCCAGTATCTTTGCCAAGAAAATCGCAAATAGGATCACAAAGAGTTGGACACAATTGAAATAACTGAATAATAATAACAGAAGATTCACTGGGAATCAGCATAGAAAGTGTCAGCATAAATGAGATCATGAATCTATGACATAAACAATTATTTTTCCTAAAACTTACTAGAATGCTAATCAATAAAATCAGTGAACAAAAGCAAAAAAAAAAAAATACTTGCTTGTATCTGCCATCACATTGCCTTCAAAAGACAACACCTTGAAAGGGGGAAAACCTACTAGGTCAGATTAAATTTTTGAAGCTTTGACAAGTAGCATAAACATATTATTATTTGGTCTATATTTCTTTCACATTTGTCATGATATCAGGCATTTTTACATATCAATAAAATGTTGATGCTTTCCAGACTGAATACACTATGTATTTAATCTTAGAAGTTAAAAAATAAAGGA
The DNA here is from genome assembly GCA_023553655.1 of Myrmecobius fasciatus. NCBI lineage: Eukaryota > Metazoa > Chordata > Mammalia > Dasyuromorphia > Myrmecobiidae > Myrmecobius > Myrmecobius fasciatus. Next base: position 3,884 of record JAJPUD010028880.1, read on the forward strand.
CATTAGTAATGTATTGGAAGGGTAATCAGATTTTAGAATGAATGTAGGTCAATGCATAAGATGCTAGGAGATCTTAAGAAAACAGTGAAAAAAATCTGATTCTTTGTTGGATCAGAATTATGCTTACCCAAATGTTCCAAATACATCTCAAACCCAGAGATATGAGTAAAATCAATTCTAGCATTTTCCCTAGTATATCTGGTATATATCAGGAATAGTAATAGTGAACCACACACATTTTACATGAACTGTGAGGCTTATCTAGCTTTAAATAACTTAGTCTGAAACACTCTGCTGAAGATATTGTACTAATGGCTTCCTGGAAAGAATGATAAATATTGTTTATGGAAGATTTGGAAGCATCACAAAACAGCCTTTTGGATCATTTTCTACTTTTTCTTGGAGCACTTCTATTTTGCAGGGGGGTGAAGAAGATTGAAGAGAGGTGGGGAGGAAAGATGAGAGGAAGCCACCAGGAAGTAGAGAAGAAACAAAGTCAATTGAATAAACATTAAACATTAAATTCCCAATTCACTCATGGACTCAGTTTGAACTTTGGCTAAGAATTTAATCTCTTTGTGTCCAGGCTTCTTTAATGTAAATGGAATTATGTTTTCCAGCAGGAGTCTGATATACTCAGTCTATTACATCTTCACTGTCTACATGCATTTAAGGCATTTTGTCAAATGGTCCCAAATGACATTTTTGATAACTATACAATTGTGATCTACTTAACAGGTCTTTCATGATAGCCAGGAACCACTGTTGTCATTCATTATGAGCTAGTTGAGACTTATTGACCCAGGCCCAATGATCTTATTATTTCCTTCATCAACAAGTTATTTCTTATTTAATGATAATTCTCCCAATGATTGTATGACTAAATTGTGTTTATAGAGCCTAGAGTCAAGTATCATGTCTCACCACCACAAAAAGACTCATGAAAAGTGCACTGATACAGAGGGTCTAAACCAAAATTACACAATGTTTCTGAGACAAAAAAAAAAAAAATGAGAATTTAAACATGACTACAAAGTGGAAGCATAGTTATGAGGAAAAGTAGTCGTTTTCCTCTTTATATCTCTAGTAGAAAACATAGTGCCTGACATACAGGGAGTGTCAAATTAGTTTATTGAATTCATTTGAATTAAACATTGAAAACCATATTGCTAGGAGCAATATTTGAGGGAGGGTATCCAGGTCTCACCTATCACATGCTTGGTGTGCATCTGGCCAAGCAGGCTTGGTCACCAAGAAGGGTCGAGTCAGAGGAGGAGTGTAGATTATGGTAGTTCTTTATTCAGCCCCCAACCCACTATTGCTTTACAGCCAGCCTTGCTTATATCTTCCCTCCTCTCCTATCCCCTCCTCCTGGTCTTGCCTCTCTTCATCACCTGACCCCTCCTCCTTGCCTCCTACCTTCCTTCCTCCAATCTGAGGTCAAGCCCTTTGTCCATATGCCCATACCCAATCATCAGTATTCAATATTGGAGGGTGTGATTCTTCTCTCAACAAAAGATCACTCTGAATAGCTATTATTAAACCATTATCAGTCAAGTATCTCAGCCTTAAATTTCTCAAGGGAATCACAGACCACACCCTTTGATCCTCAATTCAAGGAAAAACCTCAGGGTCCATTCTCAAGGACTCCAACACCATATGAAATAGAATTTAGAGAAAAAGTAATTATGGGAACAAAGGGGAAAAGGTCTTGTTCACCATATTTGACATATGACAACATTTATTTGTGTTAAATTAATTCTGAGTAACAATAAAGAGATATATTTGGGTTTTTTTGTTTTTTGTTTTGCTAAGGCAATTGGGGTTAAGTGATTTTCCCAGGGTCACAGTCAGAAAGTGTTAAGTGTCTGAGACCAGATTTGTACACAAGTTCTCCTGACTTCAGGTTGGTGCTCTATCCACTGTGCCACCTAGCTGCCCCTAAGAGATATATTTGTAACAAGAATAATTTAATTGCCCTTAGGGAAATCCTCTTGATTAAGTTGTTTGACATTATCATTTTGATTCTCCTTTTTCCCAAGATGTTAAAAGAAAAAGAAACTTGTCCAGAAAAAGAAGGGACTTAATATTTTTGAGATTCTATCTCAGAATGGTATTGCAATTATACCTCCTGGCTCTAATGTGTGTCTAGATATGCATTGAGTGTGACAATTGGAGTGAAGATCTCTCAGGACTATAGACTAAATTAGACAAAGCCTGAAGGCCTAAGTTCCGGTTTCCGGGTGGAGAGGAAAGTAGAAGGTAGTCTGATTTATGGGTTGTCAACATTCCAATTCCTAAATAAGGAAAGTAAAGCATATAAAACCAACTAGAATGTATGTAAGGGAAAAGAGGGGTGGGCTTGGGATTTTCTTTGTTCTGGACTGTATAAAGTTGCCAAGGATGTACTGCTCCCCAGCTCTCCCAACTCTGAACTACTTTGATCCATTGTGGGACCACCCGGTACTCATGAGTTCCTGAATAAAGCCTTTGTTCTATACCTTGAGATGCCTCTGTAGTATTGACTATTAAGATAAGGGCCTGAATATCCCACACATGCATCATAGTGAGAGTGTAAAAACTGACCTGTAGCTTAACATCAAAAAAACTTGGCAACTGCTATCATCACTTTCTATCAAATAGAAGGAGAAAAAAATGGAAGCAATATCAGATTCTATATGCTTGGGATCAAAAATCAATGCAAAGATCATGGCCATGAAATTGAAAGATGCTTGATCCTTTGAAGGAAACCTAAGGCAAAACAGAAAAAGCAGAAACATTGCCTTCTGACAAAAATCTGTATAGTCAATACTATGATTTTTCAAAATCATAGTAGTAATATTATGGTTATGAAAACTGAACTATAAGAAAATCTGAGTGCTACAAATTATGATGCTAGAAAAGATTTTTGAGAGTCCTTTGAATAGTAAAGAAGATGAAATCAGTTAATTCAGATTTTTCAGGTCAAACACTAAAGCTTACATATTTTGGCTATATAATTACAAGACAGAACTCATTGGAAAAGACCCTGGTGTTGGGAAAGACTGAAGGCAAAAGGGAAAAGAGGATGGCAGAAGATGAGATGGATAGTGTCATGCAACAATAAACAGGAAGTCAGACAAACTTCAAGAGAGTAAAGAACAGAAAGGCTTATTGTACTGTAATCCATGAAATCATGAAGAGTCAGAAGAATGACTAAAAACAACAAAGTGTTATTGATTTATGTAATTATCCAGTAGTCAGTACTTTTGATGTATCAAGACTTCTTAACTTTTGAATTAAGCCAGATCTCTTTGATAACCATATCAGCATTCTCTCACTAAAGAATGATGAGTTTTTAGACAGAAGCAATTTTTACAAGTGCCTAAAGAAAGAAGTATGTTTATACAGGGGTACATGACATTAGAATAAATCTTCCATGATTTTTCTACTTGTAGACTTGTTGGAGATATGTGGGCTGCATGACAGGACAGTAAAATACATGCAGAACTGACTGAATTTAACAATAAGATTCATAAGCAATTATTGATGTTACTATAGGTACTGCTGTTTCTGTTGCTGCTGTTAAATGATGGAGCCAGAAGAGTAATAAATAAAGATCAAAGGGAAGATTGTAACCTAGAAAAGGGCACTGGTTGAGTGTTTTAGGGATGTGCCTTTTGTATAATATTTTTATTAGCAATACAATAAAGGCATAGATGATAGAATATTCATTAAATCTCTGAATGACATAAAGCCAGAAGCATCTACAGTGAAATTCAGAATCAGAATATTAAAAAAATCTAAACAGACTAGAAAAAATAAACTGAATATAATGAGAAATAAATATAGAGTCCTACAGATGAGTTTATAAAATCAATTGCACAAGAACAGAAGTCAAATTCTGGTTTTTATAGTGTTGTTCAGCATGTCCCAATTTGGTTGGCCTTCAATTCTCTTCTTCAATCAAAACAAAGATTTATATAGCACTTTTCAAATAATATCTTATAATCTTATTGCTGTATTATGTACTGTATGTATGCTGTATTATGTATCATAATAACCCTAGGGGTTAGATCTATATATTCAAATTTTAGAGATAAGTGAATGGAGATAAACAGAAGTTAAATAACTTGCTTGGGATAACATAGCTGGTAATCATCTAAAGCCAGCTTTGAATTTAGGTATTTCTGACTTCCAGAGAAACTGCCTATCCATTCAGCTACCTAACTGCCTCCTTGTATACAAGTGTGAAGTTTCTGAATAATCTATGTCTTTGACCCTTTTCCTTTCATAAATCTAAACAATTTTTCCAATATATTTTTCCACATAACACTTTATGTTTCTTTTGACATTAAACTTATTGTATAGATTAAGGCATATATAGACTTGGTTTGGAAAATAAAATTTTCTTTCAATTTTTTTATCCTCTATAAATAATTTTGTGTATAAATCGCAACAATCTTAATCGTGGTCCTCTTGCCTCTATTTATTGTGAGCATTATAAAATAGAACCAAGTATTTCATAAATTATACCTTTGTTGCCCACAGGATAACAATTATTTCTGCTGAAATCCTTTATTTGTCTCTTAAGAAAAATTTGTAAGTAGTTCTTTTATTCAATTGCAACTTCTTTATGTTTTCTAGTTATATTTATAGAGAGGATACATATAAGGATGTGGTTCAGTTTTTCCAATTATATATTAGTTACTTGGTCATTGGATATACATTATGCATCCCTAAAATAAATTGTATCCATAAATTGGATACATCTTAGGTTACATTTAAAGTAACAACTAGGTAAATGATACATCTAAGAGCTGTGTGATTCTTAATGCTCTGCCCCCTTTCTATGACTATTAAAGTCACTTCAAGAGTTAAAAGTATCTGCATAAGACTCAAGACTAAAAGCCTTTTTATCTTTTTCATGGTTCATCTTATTCAAAAAATTCATCATTTAATGATGAATCTGTTAAGAAACAGAGAAAGGAATAAGCATTTTTATAGCACCTCTTGTGTGCCAGAAATTAAGAACTTTATACTTTTTAATCTCATTTGATTCTCACAACAAACCTGCTAAATAGTTGCTGTTATAATCCCAATTTGTCTTTTGAGGAAACTGAGACAAACAGAAGTTAAATGAGTTGCCTAAAGTGACAAAAGCTAGTAAATGTGTCTGAGACCACATTTGAATTCAAGTTTCCTAACTATAAATCCAGTGCTTAATCCACTGAGTGGTTGCCCTTGGCTCCATGAGTCAATTTCTACTTAGGCTACATTGTATTGGATAGTAAATGTAAGCTTGGTAAAATCTAACAAAATCTGCACTTTGTTTGGCATAGTTTTAAAATTACAACTTTCAAAAACCCAGAGTTATGTCATAGCCATGATGAAACAGCAGATTAGAATGTCTATGAAGGTCTTTGATTCTAGGGTTCTATAAATGAAAAAAAGAGTTCCAGAATGAAGAATAGAATTCTTCATTACTTAATTCAAAATTCTGACAACCTGCTGATCATAACTTCCTATGATATCATCACTTTCTGTGCTTTACTATTTTTGATATTTTATTTTTCCCCAATTAATTGTTTAAAATAATTTAATGTGGGGTTTTTTAATGTTTTGAGTTCCAAATTCTATCCTCTCCCTTCTGACCCTGCCCCCTCCCTGAGACAGTAAACATTCTGATATATTATACATGATCAATCACCTAAAACATTTCCACATTTGTCATTTTGTGCAAGAAGACTAACAAAAGAAAAAAGAATGAATGAAAGAAAGAAATCATATGCTTTGGTCTGTATTCAAATAGTATCAGGTTTTTTTTGTTTTTTTCCCCCTGAAGGCAAAGATCATGTTTCATTACCACTCCTTTGGGATTATCTTGAATCACTGTATTGCTAAGAATAACTAAATCATTCACAATTCTTCATTGTACAATATTGTGGCTACTGTGTGCAGTATTTTCCTGTTTCTGTTCACTATGCATCAGTTAATGTATTTCCAGTTTTTTCTGAAATCATCCTGCTTGTCATTTATTATACAATAATATTCCATCACATTCACATACTACAATTTGTTCAGCAATTCCCCAAATTGACGAACATTTATGCTAAGAAGTAAGTTAAATTGTAAATCTAATTTCCTACTTTACCCAGAAAATGAACGGGAGAAAGATTAAGCCCAATAGTAAATATTATGAAATAAATATTCCTTTGTAAAAAAAGAAAAAAAAAACAATTTGTTAGTATTTAAATGGAAGTGGGCATAAGATTCCCCCACTTGAAGGAACACCTCAAATGTAGTAGGAACTGTAGTCATTAGGAGAGAATCCAAATACTTTAAAACTCCTTTAAAGGGACCAGAGAATGCTATAGGGTGAGTGAGATGTAACATATTTATCCTTCAGGCAATGCAACCACAGTAGTCAGTATAACATATATATGCACTTACATAAAAGTATATATCTATGTGTGTATAAGTACTTATGCATATATACATATGTATGTATGTATGTATGTGCATGTATTCTTAATATAATTCCTATTTTTCTGTTTCTGTCTTCCCCAATGGGAAAAAAATTAGATCACAGTGACATTCAATGTCATATATTCACAATGATTATATATGTGTCCATGTGTATATACACACATACAAATCACTAAATCCAAGTACGAAGTCTTTCGAGTTTGGCAAAGATCTACCACGGCTTGCTCTATTCACAGCCTTTGAAAATCCAAGATCACCTCTTGGCTGAACTACTAAAGTAGGGCTTTCAGGGTAAATGTTATTAATTCTAGCACATGATTTGCCGGTGTGTCTCCCTAACCTTAGGATGTTGTTGACAAAACCAGACAGATAACATCAATTTGGAAAATAAATTAGGAGGTAGGAAACCTGAGCTCTCTCTCTAGGTCAGCTGCTTTCTAACTCTATGGCTTTTAGGAATTCAACTAAATATTTCCAGTGTTATAGATTTCCTTATTAAAAAAAAGAAGAAGAAGAAAGGGGCAAAGCCAAGATGGGGAACTGCAGACAGCATTCTCTGTGAGCTCCTGAGACCTGCCCTCAGACCCAGACAAACTGAGTCTCCAAACGGGTTTTAGAGTGAGGGCTCCACCAAACACTTAGACTACAACACACTTCTATCAACAATCTATTTTGAAAAAACTTCAGGAAAAGGTTAGTCTCAGGGGAATCAGCAGCTGGCCGCAATCAGATGCCAGCGCACCTGGGGCAGAAGTCAGGCTGCGACAGAGGTGGATTTTAGGAACCCAGAAAGTCCCTGGGAGACACCTGGGCCACATTGCTCTGCTTGTGGGCAGGTGCTTTGGCAGATCTGCCTTTGGTAAAGGGTGGATTGAGAGCAGCTGAAAATGTGGTCCTAGTGCAGATCTAGCCCGACCAGCCTCAGACCAGAAGTCAAGTCAGCAAACTGCCCCAGGGCAAATAGAAACTGCTGCAGTATTCCCTGCTGGTGACTGATACCTCAACTCAAAAGCATGAGTAAGAAGCAGAAGAGAGCTCTCACCATAGACAGCTTTTATGGAGAAAAAGTAGAGAAGTCCCCAGATTCTGAGATTCTAAAAACAATCCCAGATGAAGCCACAAAGGCGAACTTAAGTTGGTCTCGATTCCAGAAGGCTTACCTGGAAGATTGCATGAAGAATCTCAAAAGAGAGCTAGAAGAAGAATGGGGAAATAAATTGAGATCAGGACAACAAAGATATCAAAAACTAGAAAATAGGACTGGTGAATTGGAAAAAGAAAACAATTCACTGAAAAACAAAATTGGTGAATTGGAAAAAATCACCAATTCACTGGAAAATAAAAATGGCGAATTAAAAAAGACAACAATTCACTGAAAAACAAAACTAGAGAACTGGAAAAAGAAAACAATTCACTGAAAAACAAAATTGGTGAATTGGAAAAAATCACCAATTCACTGGAAAATAAAAATGGTGAACTGAAAAACAAAATTGGTGAATTGGAAAAAGACAACAATTCACTGAAAAATAAAACTGGCAAAATGGAAAAAGAATGCATTGAATCAAGAAATTCAATTGGCCAGCTACAAAAGGAGCTAAAAAAGATAACTGAAGGAAATAATACTTTAAAAATTAAAATTGAACAAATAGAAGTAAACAACTCAATAAGACTTCAAGAATCAGTTAAACAAAAACAAAAAAAATGAAAAAAATAGAAGAAAATATGAAATACCTCCTAGGAAAAACAACTGATTGGGAAAACAGATCGAGGAGAGACAATCTAAGGATTATCGGACTCCCTGAAAACCACAATAAAAAAAGAACTTGGATGCTATTTTCCAGGAAATCATGAGAGAGAATTGCCCTGATGTTTTAGAATCAGAAGGCAAAATTGGCATTGAAAGAATTCACTGATCACCTCCTGAAAGAGACCCCAAAATTAAAACCCCAAGGAATATCGTGGCCAAATTTCAGGACTATCACACCAAGGAAAGGATATTGCAAGCAGCTAGAAAGAAACAGTTCAAATACCGAGGAACTGTCATTAGAATTACACAAGATCTGCCAGCTTCCACATTAAAGAATCGAAGGGCCTGGAATCAGATATTACGAAAGACAAAAGAACTTGGATTACAGCCAAGAATAAGTTATCCAGCTAGAATGAGCATCATCTTCCAGGGAAGAAGATGGTCATTCAATGATACAGGAGAATTTCACCTATTTCTAATGAAAAGACCAGATCTGAACAAAAAAATTGACCTCCAAATACAGAACTCAAGAGAAGCATAAAAAGGTAAAAAGGAAAACTCTTGAGAACTATATTTCTACTATAGGTATCCTTAAAGAATGGGGGTATAATTTGATTTTTCCTTGATAATAATAGAAAAGAAATTAGAGGTGGAAGGGATACCATACTGAAAAAGAAAAAGGGGGGAGAAGGAGGCAAAATAAAGTAAAAATAAAGGAGGTAAAATAAGGCAAAATCTCATAAAGAGACATAGAAGATCTAATATAATTGAGGGAAAGAAGGGAGGGCGATGAGTATTATGTAAACCTTACTCTCATTAGATTGGACTCTAAGAGAGTATATCAGA
>JAJPUD010028881.1:4176-14322 GCA_023553655.1 Myrmecobius fasciatus
GGCAATTGGGGTTAAGTGACTTGCCCAGGGTCACACAGCTAGGAAGTGTCTGAGACCATATTTGAACTCAGGTCCTCCTGACTTCAGGGCTGATGCTCTAACCACTGCACCACCTAGCTGCCCCAGGGAAAACTTTTTTAAACTAAGCAAGAGATGGCAGTAAGTACAATGAATAATTTTGAATACATTAAGTAAAATAAGTTTTTCCACAAACAAAGGAAAGCAGAAAACTGGAGAGAAGAGGGATTTTTAGAAAGTTTCTCTGATAAAGAACTGGTTTCTCAAATATATAAACTGAATCAATTTGGTAAAAATAAGTCATTCCCTAATTGATTTCTATTTTCAGGTGGAAAAATCAAAACTACCTGTAGCCACATGAAAAAAAAATGCTTTAAATCACTACTGATTACTGAAGTGAAAATTAAGACAACTTTAAGGTATTACCTTATAACTAGTTGATTGACTTATATAAAAGAAAAAGAAAATGACAAATGTTGGAGGGAATGTGGGATAATTAAGTGATTCAACTATTCTGGAGAACAGCTTAGCACTATGTCCAAAGGACTATAACAGTTTTTGTGCCTTTTGAGCTTAGCAATACTGTTATTATATCTGCATCTCAAAGAGATAAAAGTATGCAAAATATTTATACAATTTCTTGTGGTTGCAAAGAATTGGAAATTGAAGTGATGTCTATTAATTGGGGAAATGTTTGAAGAAGTTATGGTGTATGATTTTAATGAAATAGTATTGTGCTTTAATAAATGAAGAGCCAGATGTTTTAGAAAAAAAAAATCTGAGAAAACTTAAATGAACAAAGGCAAATTAAAGGAAGGAGTACTAGGAGACCAGTGTATACAGAAAGAGCAAAATCATGACTGGGAATTGTGAATGATTTCACTATTTTCAGCAATAAAATGATCTAAGACAATTTCAAAGAAGTTGTAATGAAAAATGCTATCTCCAGAAAAAGAACTGATACAATCTGAATGCAAATCAAATAACATTTATTTTTCTTGTTTACTTTACTTTGTTCATTGTTTAATTTTTTTAAGTTTTCTGGTGTGTGTTTGTGTGTGTGTATGTGTGTGTGTATGTATTTTCTTTCACAACATGACTAATATGGAATTGTTTTGCATGGTTGCACTTGTATATTCTATATCAAAATTTTTGCCTTCTCATTGAGAAGAAGGAGAAGAGAAGAGAAAGGTGGGCAGGAGAGCAATTGGAAGTTATTTTAAACTTCTTTTTCATAATTAATTTTTAAAATGTTTGCATGCATTAGAATAAATAATATATTGGAAAACTTTTAAAATTCAATCAATTAATTAATAAAATAAAATTGAGATAATAGACATACCTCTATCATAAAATATCATGAAGTAGAAATGTTGCTGTTATTTTATTGGGAGACCTGAATAGGGAAATTTATTAGTAATCACTTAAGGATAACCTTGGAAGAAACTATAATAATTTTAGGATTAAAATATGAAAGATTGAGTGAGGATAGTTTCTCATGAAAGTTATAAAGTTGGTAGGGTTTTTGGCTTAAGTTATTGTGTATGATTTTAATGAAATAGTATCGTGCTTTAATAAATGAAGAGCCGTAAAACAATTTGCTAGAAAATATTAGCTAATAAACTTATTTGTAAAATAAATAAATTCCTTCATTAGAATAAATACTGTCATTAGAGTAAATGTTAAAGGCAAAAGGAAATTACTAAGATGCACATAAGACACTGCAAAATTAAAACATCTACCTACTCTGTCAAAGTCACAGGACCTTTTTGTCCCACCCAAAAATTTTAGTATGAGAAGGAAAAGACAACAGAATATAACTCTAAATTATCTCACAAAGTTTTGTCGGCTTTAAAATAATTATTTAAACAAGACGGCTAAAATAATATAGAAACCACCTAAAATTGGGTTGGGGGAATGAATTTCTTTCTTGAGTAGAGTAAGATGTTAGCTAAAAGAAATAAAAAAAGAATAAAAATTCATTTTAAAATGTTGCAACGATTCATTATATGATTACATATAAAACAATGAAGCGTTAAAGAGAAAATAATTCTTCATATGATAGTTTGACAAGAAGAAAATAAAAACAGAAAAACATTTGTAACCTCTTACCTGAGAAAAGAGCTATATTAGCATGTATTGGTGACCAGAAAAAATTTCAAATAATTTTAAAATTGATCAAACACCTCAAAAATTAAAGCCACAAAACCTTCCCCAATTTATAACTTTCATGAGAAACTGTCCCCACTCAATCTTTCATATTTTAATTCTAAAATTATTATAGCTTCTTCCAAGGTTATCCTTAAGTGATTACTAATAAATTTCCCTATTCAGATCTCCCAATAAAATAACAGCCACCTACTTCCAAGACTACTTAGTGTGTTGAATATAAATATAAAGATTGAATTGCCCCTAAACTAATCTTGAGTTCAGAAGTAATGTGGACCTATCCACTCATGTCATATAAAATAAGACTCCCAAAAATCTCAAAATTGTACCAGAAGTAAAGTTTTCTGAATCTGATTGTGAAAACCCAAATTCAGAACTGCCTCTAACACACAGAGGAGGGAATGAGACATAAAGATGTCCCAGCAACCCTTCAGGAACATTTGAGGCACTTACAATCCATCCCCCAATTGTACCATCTTGGGATTTCATGGTTATTCTAGATCCTTCAGTAGACACCCCTTAGATTTATAAGTGATGACATTTCATGTTTTGATGGCACATTTGCAATACTTACCAAATAATTGCCAATTTAGAAATCATTCGCTGCTAAATATTGAGACATAAGAGGTTATCCAGTCCCTGAAATCAGCTCAGGATAAAGCTCAAATGATGCAGTGGTATCCATGGAATGCCTAGAAGTCCACCATTGTATAGTTAGATCAACTCCAAGTATAATACAAGATTAGCCTGTATAGTATTTTTTTGTAATCTGTACTACTGGACTTGAAATGGCATTGATGAGAGCATAAATACATGGGAATAAGGAATTAGTAATATGGTAGAATGTACAGATTCTGGGCAGAGAAATTTGGCAGTGCTGGGATGCTGAGTATTTTGCATAAGACGAGGTTCTTTTGCATCTTCCAACCCAAGACACATATTATTTGTCCAATAAACAACAGATTTATACATAATTTTCTCATTGTGGTATCATTAGAAGCACAATCTCCATCACCTTCTGTTGCTGAAAGTCTTATAATACTGACCAAATCCTTAACTTCTCTCCAAATACTGATTTCAGTGACATTGTAAAATCCCTTTAACAAGAACAAGAATGACATTAAGGGCATTATTTTGGAGGGATTAATTAAGGAATAACATATTTTAACTTTAAAAGGCTACAAGACTAGAATAAAATGGAGAAAGAGTTGGTGCACCACTTTTTGTTCTCAGAAGACAATACACTCTCTGTGACCTCTCATCCTGAGATGCAAGAGTACAGATCAATTCTATGTAATGTATGCTAATTTTGGCCTGACAATTAACAAATGAAGAAAGAAATTCTCCACCAGCTAACACTCCATCATCTATATTGTTCATCTTTATGTACCATCTATTGTTTACAAATTGGAAAAATGTGAATCCCATGGATAAGTTCACTTATATTGGCAGTATCCTTTCTAGTGACATACCCATAAGTATGAGATTGATGCATGCATTGTCAGAGCTAGCTTTATGCTGGAGAGAATAATTAGACTGCTTACTGGACTGAAGATCTGCATATTCACTGTGCTCAGCTCATTGGATGCCTATGAAACATGCACAGAATACCAACCAGCACCATGCCAGGAAATTTAATTGTTTCTTTTTAAATATTCTTAGGAAGATTCTGCATACCCTAAAAAGAAAGGTAATAGACATTGAGGTGCTTTCTTGAGTTTATATGACAAACATTTAAATCATACTGCAGAGAACATGATTCTGGTGGGCTGGCAATGATGTTTGAATGACAAACATATGTTTGCCTAAAAAAAGTTTCAGGAGAACTCAAACAAGGTAAGTTCCCACATTGAGGTCAGAAAAAGTGATTCAAGGACTTTCTCAAACTTTGGAATTGAGTGCCAGTCATAAGAGACAATGGCACAGAACTGCCCAGTATTTCATGATCATATCAAACAAGGCACTGTGTTTTATGAGCGAAACAAAATTGCTGTAGCTCAAAAGAAATGTGAGATGTGAAAATATAGATTTGTCTCCATTCCAAACGTTTATATATAGTATTTGTGTCTGACTTGTGGTGGAATCTTCTGAACTCATGTTGTTCTGATCAGCCACAATCAGACACGCAATATATTAACTCTAAACTATGACATAGTGATGCTCTTTTATTTTGAAGGATGAAAATGGTAACTTTGTATCTAGATCATTAAATTAAAAATGATCTCCTCTTAGATATCATTTTGTTAATTTGCTAATTAAAATAATTTGGTTTACCTTTTAATGGAATTAGTCACACCAATACCTTTTACTGTATAACAATTAAAATTAAGGTAAATTTAAACAAAGTTCTGTGTACAATCCACTTATTAGTAAAACACAAATTTCAGAGAAATAGGATCTCAATTTTCCCAGCAATACTAATGAGGGGGACATCTCTTTTATAGTTTTGGATAGCACAAAAATAGTGAGGTTATTATCATAGATGGAAGAATTGGATGGATAGTGGATATGACTGCTGGAAATAGTCTTCTTTTTTTTAAAAATTTTATTTTATTTGCATAACATATGTGTGGGTAATTCTTCAACAATAACCCTCACATAGCTTTCCGTTACAAATTTTCCCCCCCAACTCCCCACCCCTCCCCTAGATGGCAGGATATCCACTACATGTTAATTATGTTAAAATATTGGCAAATCAAATATATGTATACAGGAAATAGTCTTCTTTCATCCTGTGACTTCATAATATTTATTGTTTTAGTTCAGGTATGTTTATAATGGCATTGATAACAAACCAGACATCTTTGAATAGCAAATTAGATATCCTTGAAGAATAGAATAGTTGTGCAATAATACTAGACCAAAATACCTGGTCATGCCCTTATTGTCGCCAAGAATACCCAGTAGAGTTGGTCTGATAATATTCAGAAAGAAGTTGGTGACAATAGTGCTTTGATTTTTCCTAGCAAGAATCTATCTGAAATATTGCGTTCAGTTATGGGTAACATATTTTAGATGCGACATTAGTCTGAGTAATTATTAACTAGAAATATAAAGAGATGTACTGATTGTGACATATAAAAATATTATGAAATTATTAAGTATAATTAGACTGGAAAGAGGCCTTTAGATAAATGTATTCAAGTATACTTTTACATACCTAAGTGGTGTAGTGATGGAGTGACAGGACTGAAGTTGGGAAGATTCATCTTTCTGAGTTCAAATCTGTGGCCTCAGACACTTGTTATTTGTGTGTTCCTATAAAAGTCTATTAACCCAGTTTAAATCAGTTTTCTCAGCTATAAAATGAGCTGAAAAAGAAAAATGGTAACGCATTTCAGTATCTTTGTAAAGAAAATCACAAATGGGTTTACAAAGAATCACTAAAACAACAACAATTTAAAAGTCTTAAGCATATTATGTGGAAAAGGAATTAAGATTCATTTTGCTTGGTTCTGGAAGACTTAAGAGAGGCAAAATTTAGTTCACTATATCAAAATATTTTCTTAAAATTAGAGCTATCAAAAAATGGAATGGCTTACTTCAGAGCATTGCAAATTCAAAGTCAATGAAATTCTGAAATCAAATGTTGGAGCATCACATTTCAAGGATGGAGTAGATGGGATTTTTTTTTTTTGAGTAAATGTTGTTTGAGCTAATCTTCAAGATTCTGTCCATTGATTATCCAAATAAAACATTTATTTGGAACAGATCTTTTTTCCACCACTTTATAAATACTTAGTACTATACCGCATTGATATTTATCCCAGAAGTCTTCATTGCCGTCTTGATCTGCATACTCTAATACTATTTCTCACTTTAAGGAAAAATAGAATAAATGATAAAATTATAAAGATGTTATGTTTTTATATTTTGGTAAACACTAAAATGTATATTTCTGAACATTATAAAGATTATTATTACAACAGATATTCTCTTTAAATTATATAGGTTGAAGATTTTGTCTATTAACAATATTTATTGTTGGAAAGCATGTGAATTTTGACATTAATTATTATGAAGTATAGCATGGATATTTTAATATGTAATATTATGTATTATTTAATATTAATAATATTTAATATGCAATGCAGACAACTAAGGTAGTCTAAAGGTATCAAACTTTCCTCCTTAATTTTGAATTCTTGAATAATAGGTTTCATTATCCAGCTAATGAAAAATAGCAATAGTCACCAAAATCAAAAGATTTAACCATTTTTTTTAAATTGCATAACAGAGAAAATCAAAATCTCTGCAAATCAAGAGGCTTTTCTTGACAGCAGATAGAATTCTCCTCATTTGTGGACATTTCTCTCTTTATATTTCATGCCTTTTCTACTTTTTTTTCTTTTTACTTTAGGTTCAGGAAACACAAATTTAGTATCTTCTAAGATCAGAAATCTAAGAAAAGGTAAATTTCTTTTTTTCCTTTTTTTATTAAAGCTTTTTATTTGTATAATATATGTATGGGTAGTTCTCCTCATTGATGGTTACAAAGCTTCCCGTTACAAATTTTACCCCCAGTCCCCTCCCCTCCCCTAGATGGCAGAAAGGAAAAAGAAAATCAGAGAAAGAAAACACAATGCAAGCAAAATTCAATAGAGAGCATGAAAATGTTATGTTGTGGTGCACATTTCATACACCTCTCTCTGAGTGTATAAGGCTTTCTTCACTGAACACTTGGAACTACCTTGAGACAATTCTTTGTTGCAGAGAGCCATGTCCATCAGAATTGACCATCATGTAATATTGTTGTTGTTCTGTATAATGATTTCCTTGTTCTGCTCGTTTCACTCAGCATCAGATCATGCAAGTCTCTCCAAGCCTCTGAAATCGTCCTGCTGGTCGTTTCTTACAGAGCAATAACATTCCATAACATACATATACCATAATTTATTCAGCCACTCTCCAATTGATGGGCATCCATTCAGTTTCCAGTTTCTAGCCACTAAAAAAGGGCTGCCACAAACATTGTTGCACGTGTGGGTCCCTTTCCCTCCTCTAAGATCTCTTTGGAATATAAGCACAATAGAAACACTGCTGGGTCAAAGGGTATGCACAGTTTGATAACATTTTGGGCATAGTTCCAAATTGCATTCCAGAATGGTTGAATCCGTTCACAATTTCACCAACAATGTATTAGTGTCCCAGGTTTCCCACATCCACTCCAGCATTCATCATTATCTTTTCCTGTCATTTTAGCCAATCTGACAGGTGTGTAGTGGTACCTCGGGGTTGTCTGATTTGCATTTCTCTGATCAATAGTGATTAGGAGCACCTTTTCATATGACTAGAGATGGTTTCAATTTCATCATCTGAAAACTGTTTCTTCATATCCCTTGACCACTTATCTATTGAAGAGTGGCTTGAATTCTTATATATATGAGACAATTCTCTATATATTTTAGAAATGAGGCCTTTATCAGAACCATTAAATGTAAAGATGATTTCCCAATTAGATGCTTCCCTCCTAATCTTGTCTGCATTTGTTTTGTTTGTACAGAAACTTTTTAACTTAATATAGTCAAAATTATCCATCTGGTGTTCAATTAGGAGTTCCATATGTTGTTTGGACATAAATTTATTCCATCTCCATAGGTCTGAGAGGTAAACTATACTATGTTCCTCTAATTTGCTTACAACATCACTCTTTATGTCTATATAATGAACCCATTTAGATCTTATCTTGGTATGTGGTGTTAGGTGTGGGTCAAGCCCTAATTTCTTCCACACTACTTTCTAATTTTCCCAGCAGTTTTTGTGCAATAATGAGTACATATTCCAAAAGCTGGGGTCTTTGGGTTTATCAAACACTAAATTTCTAAAGTTATTGCCTAGATTGTCCTGATATCCTATTCTATGCCACTGATTGACCACTCTATTTCTTAGCCAGTACCAAATGGTTTTGATGACCACTGCTTTATAATATAGTTTTAGATCTGGTACAGCAAGGCCACCTTCATCTGCCTTTTTTTCATTAATTCCCTTGAAAATCTTGACCTTTTATTCTTCCAAATGAACTTTGCTACTATTTTTTCTAGATCTGTAAAATAATTTCTTGGGAGTTTGATTGGTATGGCACTAAATAAGTAAATTAGTTTGGGTAGTATTGTCATTTTTATTATATTCGCTCGACCTACCCATGAGTACTTAATGTTTTTCCAATTGACTAGGTCTGATCTTATTTGTGTGGAAAGTGTTTTGTAGTTTAGTTCGTATAGTTTCTGACTTTTCCTTGGCAGATAGATTCCCAAATATTTTATACTATCATCTGTTATTTGGAATGGAATTTTTTTTGTATCTCTTGCCGCTGAACGTTGTTGGTAATATATAAAAATGATGATGATTTATGTGGATTTATTGTGAATCCTGAAACTTTACTAAAGTTGTGAATTGTTTCTAGAAGTTTTTTAGTTGAGTCTCTAGGGTTCTCTAAATATACCATTATGTCATCAGCAAAGAGTGATAATTTGGTTTCTTCATTACCTACTCTAATTCCTTTTATCTATTTTTCTTCTCTTATTGCCAAAGCTAACATTTCCAATACAATATTAAATTGTCATGGTGACAGTGGGCAGCCTTGTTTCACTCCTGATCTTATTGGGAATGGTTCCAGTTTGACTCCATTACATATGATGCTTGCTGAAGGTTTTAAGTAGATACTACTAATCATTTTAAGGAAAAGCCCATTTATTCCTATACTCTCTAGTGTTTTTAATAGGAAAGGGTGTTGGATTTTATCAAAGGCTTTTTCTGCATCTATTGAGATAATCATACGGTTTTTGTTAGTTTGGTTATTAATATAATTAACTATGCTGATACTTTTCCTAATATTGAACCAGCCCTGCATCCCTGGTATAAATCCTACTTGGTCATAGTGTACTATCCTGGGGATTACTTTCTGTAATCTCATTGCTAATATCTTATTTAAAATTTTTGCATCAATATTCATTAAGGAATTGGTTCTATAGTTTTCTTTCTCTGTTTTCCCCCTACCTGGTTTAGCTATCAGCACCATATCGGTCTCATAGAAGGAATTTGGCAGTGTCACCTTCTGTCCCTATTTTCTCAAATAGTTTGTATAGTATTGGAATTAATTGTTCTTTGAATGTTTGGTAGAATTCACATGTAAATCCATCTGGCCCTGGAGATTTTTTCTTAGGGAGTTGGTTAATAGCTTGTTCTATTTCCTTTTATAAAATGGGGCTATTTAAATAATTTATATCCTCTTTTGTTAACCTGGGCAATCAATATTTTTTGTAGATTTTCCTCCATTTCATTTAGATTATCAAACTTACTGGCATAAAGTTGGGTAAAGTAACTCCTAATTATTGCTCTAATTTCCTCTTCATTGGAGGAAAGTTCTCCCTTATCATTCTTGAGACTAACAATTTGATTTTTCCCTTTCCTTTTTCTTATCAAATTAACTAAATGTTTATCTATTTTGGTGGATTTTTTTTGGAGAACCAACTATTAGTTTTATTTATTAATTCAATAGTTTTCTTAT
Organism: Myrmecobius fasciatus; assembly: GCA_023553655.1. Lineage (NCBI taxonomy): Eukaryota > Metazoa > Chordata > Mammalia > Dasyuromorphia > Myrmecobiidae > Myrmecobius > Myrmecobius fasciatus. The sequence continues at coordinate 13,871 of JAJPUD010028881.1, forward strand.
TTTCAATTTTATTAATTTCTCCTTTTATTTTTAGAATTTCCAATTTGTATTTAATTGAGGGTTTTTAATTTGTTCTTTTTCAAGTTTTTTTTAATAATAAGCCCAATTCGTTGATCTTTTCTTTCTCTATTTTATGCAAGTAAGCATCTAGAGATATAAAATTGCCCCTTATAATTGCTTTGGCTGTATCCCACAAATTTTGGTATGTTGTCTCATTATTGTCATTATACAGGATGAAATTATTGATTGTGTCTATGATTTGCTCTTTCACCCATTCATTCTTCAGCATTAGATTATTTAATTTCCAATTAACCTTTGGTCTATTTTCTCCTGGCCTTATATTGCATGTGATTTTTATTGCATCCTGATATGAAAAAGATGCATTTACTATTTCTGCTTTTCTGCCATTTGATTTTGAGGCTTTATGCCCTAGCACATGGCCAATTTTTGTA
>JAJPUD010028882.1:0-14322 GCA_023553655.1 Myrmecobius fasciatus
CTAGAAAGAATGCTCCAAGGTCATTTAACAGATTAGGAAAACTGAGGCTTACAAAGCTCAGGTGATTTGCCCAAGATCACTTAGGTAGTAAATATCAGGGCTAGGATTGGAACCTAGCTCCTCTGATTCCAAGTCTCACAATTGCTGCTTCTTTACTCTGACAATTCAAATTGTTAGAAGTTTCTCTTCACAATGAGTTAAAATCTGCTTCACTGTGATTCCCAAAAGGGATACCCTTAGAGACCCCACAGAACATGTTTGCCCCTTTTTATTCCTCAGTCTTTCAATCGGTCAATAAACATTTATTAGGTACCTACCAGATGCAGGCACTGGGCTAAATGCTTTCCAGAAACATAAAAGCGTTTTGTCAGTCCCTCCTAAGTCACGACTGAAGGTCTTACTAATTCCATTTTGGGCAGCTAAGTGGTGTAGTGGCTAGCACAGCTGCAGTCAGGAGGAACTGAGTTCAAATCTGCCTGGCTATGTGACCCTGGGCAAGTCACTTCACCCTGTTTGCATCTGTAAAACGAGCTGGAGGAAGGAATGGAAAATCACTCGGGTAATTTGAAGCCCCCAAAAATGGAGTCATAGAAAATAGGACATGACTAATCAACTAAACAACCACAAAACTGAAAGGTGAAAGGACTGACCCAGAGTCACTGCTGGCACATGGTAGAGCTGGGATTTGAAACCAAGCTTTGAGAATCTGAGTCTTGAATTCTTTCTACCCCTCTACCCCGCTTCATTGTAGAAGACAATGAATTCCATTTTGTAGAAGACCATATTGAATTCCAGGCAGAGGAGTCCAGAGTCTCCCCCAATGGGGAGTAATAGGAAGTTCTTGAAGACTCTTTAGTGAACATGTGACATGATAGGATGCACAAAAATTGATTTTTCAGGCAGCTATGCGGTACAGTGGATAGAGCACCAGCCCTGAAGTCAGGAGGACATGGGTTTAACTTTAGTCTCAGACACTTAACATTGCCTAGCTGTGTGACCCTGGGCAAGTCACTTAACCCCAAATGCCTCAGCAAAATAAATTATTTTTTTAAGAAATGGATTTTTCTGGTCACTGTGAGAAATTCGGATTGGAGAGAGCATAAAAGGAAGGTAGGAAGAGCTCTAAAGAAGTTGTGAGGGGGGATGAAGACCTCTGTCATTATGAGGGTAATAGGAATAGAGAGGAAGGGGAAGCTGTGAGAAAGACTGTGGAGATGGCTGTTTCCTACTCTATCTGAGATATGAGGGAGAAGAAAGAGTTCAAAAGAACCCCGAATGTTTCCATTATGGATGATAAACAGCAGCAGATAAAAAAATTGTGCAGACTAGTACTAAACTGGTGCTCTCTCGAGTGCTGGGATCACAGTCAGGAAATCCTCAATTTAATTTCTGCTTCAGATATTTTCAGGCTGGGTCACTCTGGGCAAGTCACTTAACTGCCCTCTGCCTCGGTTACCCCACCTGTAAAATAATGATCCTAATAGCACCTACATACTTGCAAAGTTATTGTAAAGCTCAAGTGAGATCATAAATGTGAAGTGCTTTACAAACTTTAAAATGCTACATAAGTGTTAGTTTTTATTATAATATTATGGAAAAAGCACTGAGCTTGAAGTCCACAGATTCAAATTCAGAGTCCAGCTCTTCATGTGGAAAGTCATCCTCCCTGAGTCTCAGGCCCTCCTCTTCCAAATGAAATCCAAGAGCCCTGTGCCCTTTAACCCTCACAAAGGGACTTTTGCAAGCTTCCAAGCATTTTTTCAAAGGGTCCGATTATTATGAGTAAGGCCACAATCAATCAATCAAATATTAAATATTAATGCCTAGGAACAGAGTTAGCAGGAAGAATAAGCTCCATTTGGGACAAAGGATCAATGAATGATAGGTTTAGAGCTGGAAGGGATTTTACAAATCACCACATCCAACACTCCACCCTCTGTTTTATAGATGAGTAGACCAAAAGCCAGACAAGTGAAGAAATTTGACCCTGGTTCAAATCCTACTTTAGAAATTTATGAAATTGCCTCAGTTTCCTTATCTATAAATTAGGGAAAAGAGTGTCTGCTTTGCAGAGGTAACATATGTAGCCAGCTAGGTGACAAAGCTGGGTCTGGAATCAGTAAGATCTGAGTTCTACTGCATCCTCAGACATTTACTGTGTGATCCTGGGTAAACCAACTCATTTCTCTGATGCAGCTTTCTCATCTGTAAAATAGAGCTAATAATAGCACCTGCTTCCCAAGGTGGTTGTGATGACATCTATAAAGTAGATGTGCTATTTGAAAGCCAACTATTATGTAAAGTGCTTTGTAAATCTTAAAATCCTGTAGATATGATATGAAAATAATATAAAACATGAGTTGGTTGATTTAGAAAAACATGAAAAGATTTAGACATATGAAGGGAGATGCTATCCACCTCCAGAAAGTAGAAATATATATAGTATGATTTTACATATAAGGTTATGAGTGTATATATGTCTATGATTATAGGTATCTATGTATACAGATTCACATACTCAGATGTGTGTATATATGTGTGCACTTGCACATCTGAGTTTAACTGTAGCCTTCTTTAGAGCAGAGGGAAAAGATTTTTAAATAAAGTAAAAGACATACTACAGAGAACAAAAGAAAGCCTACAAAGGAGCAAAGAAAAGCTGGATAGCTTTGAAAACAATGTGTAGTACTTATTATATAGGTTTTCTTGAAATGAAATTTTATGGTTTTATATTGAATTCTCTCGGATTTTGCTGTGTATGTGGAAGTGTTTTTATTTTATTTTCTAGTTTTGTATTTAAGTTTAAAATTAATAAAACATTTACCAAAAAAAGATAAGACAAATATCAATGAGTAGAAGGGAGACTCAGCTATGCTCTTATTAAAAGAGCACAGGTTGGACCCTTTAAATTTTAGTACCTTGGAATAAAACCCTAGTTTTCCTGCCCTTGTTTTGGCTCTTCCTAGCCCAGCTGAAGTAGATCTCTCCTCTAATTATATAAGAAGTACAACTATTGAAACTCAACTGCAAAATAAGCAAAGGTGATTGACAGGCTGCAGTCATTGATCTTTGAAAGACTGTGTGTACTTGGAGAAATGCCACAGGATAGATGGAAGAAGGGATAATGTCCTGATTATAATTTTCTGGAAAAAAAAAGGCAGGGGGAGTTGATAAAAGATAAACCAGTAATCTGATTATGGCAGATTTATGGCAAAATTCTAGAATGTGTTTGTAATTATAGGAAAAGTTAGTGAACATGGAAGTAATGATAAAAAATGATTATCAAGAATAAGCTAGAGCATTTCCTCATTTCTTTTTTGATTTCATAGATCAGGCACGAGTGTAGATATAGTTTACCTCAATTTCAGCAAAATAGTTGACAGAATCTATCCAGCTACTCTTTCAAAATTAATGGAGAGAGATAGGGGTTAGACATTAGTACAAGTGGTTGGATTCAGAACTGGATAAATGGTTAGATCCAAAGAGCAGGCATTAATTTTTTTGTGTCAACTTGGAAAGAAAGCTCCAACCAAATCTAATCATCTGAAATTTTATAAAGATGAAAGTAGTCATATTGGATTCAAAAGAATCCATTTTACAAATATTAAGGGGGATGAGGAGGGCATGGTTTGACAGTGAATTTCCTGCTGTTCACCCCGGGTAGCTTTGTGCTGCTTGCACTGATTGCCAAAATTGCTAGTTCTGGCTCTGCCACCAGATGATATGAAATCATCAAGGGCATCTCAGGTCTTTCTTACAGTCTATCTCCCTGCCCTATTTGAATAACAAGTCCTTATATCTACTTTTGTTCTATGTTAATATCTTTCTTCTTAGCAGGAAAAAAAAAGAAGCAAAATAGTTAGAAAACTCTACCTTCCTTTCATCATCTTATCATCTTTCCATCTTCAATAGTCCTATTCCTTCTTTAATCTTCCTCTCTTCCTTCTCTTTTTTCGTTATTTATTCTAAATTTAAATGGTGCCAAATTAAATGAGCATTTCCACATACAAAATAGGACAGAGAGCTGTGCTTGCTAAATAAAATCTTTATTATGCACAACTTGCTTTTCCTTTTAAATATTTAATACTTCTTTTTGTTTGTTTGTTTTGGCAAAGCAATTGGAATTAAGTAACTTGTCCAGGGTCACACAGCTGGTAAATGTTGAATGTCTGAAGCTAGATTTCAACTCAGGTCCTCCTGACTTCAGAGCTGGTACCCTATCTACTGCACCATATAGTTGCCCCTCACTATTATTATTATTATTTTCTGAGGCATTTTTGCTAAATGACTTGCCCAGAATCACACAGCTAGGAAATGCTAAGTGTCTGAGATCAGATTTGAACTCAGGTTCTCCTGACTTCAGGGCTGGTGCTCAATCCACTGTGCCACCTAACTTGCCCCCCATACTATTATTTTCAGAGCTGTCTAGCTTGTTTATGTTTCTTACTGATCTTCATTCTGTTCTCTTCTATGCCTTTTAAAATGTTACAATGGAATTTTTTTTCTTTTTTTCATTTTGATAACCTCATCACTAGCCTTCATCCTGTCCCAAATTCTTTTTTTATGTTTATTTTTTAATAATAGCTTTTTATAATGTTTGTGGCAGCCCTTTTTGTAGTGGCAAGAAATTGAAAACTGAATGGATGCCCATCATTTGGAGAATGGCTGAACAAATTATGGTATATGAATGTTATGGAATATTATTGTTCTGTAAGAAACCACTAGCAGGATGATTTCAGAGAGGCCTGGAGAGACTTACATGAACTGATGCTGAGTGAAATGAGCAGAACAAGGAGATCATTGTATGACAACAGCAAGATTATATGCTGATCATCTGATGAATGTGGCTCTTTTTATCAATGAGATAATTCAGGACAGTTCCAATGGTTTTGTGATGAAGAGAGCCATCTTCATCCAGAGAGAGGACTATGGGAACTGAGTGTGGATCACAACATAGTATTTTCATTTTTTTGTTGTTCCTGCTGTTTATATTTTGTTTTCTTTCTCATTTTTTTACTTTTTGATCTGATTTTTTTGTGCAGAATGATAATTGTGGAAATATGTACAGAAGAATTGCACATATTTAACATATATTGAATTACTTGCTATTTTGGGGAGGGGGTAAGGAGGAAAAGAGGGGAAAATGGAACATAAAATTTTGCAAGAGTGAAAATTATCCATGCATATGTTTTGAAAATAAAAGGCTTTAATAAAAAGAATAGCTTTTTATTTTCAAAATATATGCAAAAATAGTTTTCACTATTCATCCTTGCAAATCCTTGTGTTCCAAATTTTTCTCCCTCCCTCTTTCATTTCTTTCCCTTAGAAATAGCAAGTAATTCTATATATGTTAAACATGTGCAATTCTTCTAAACATGTTTCCACATTTATCACATGACACAAGAAAAATCAGATCAAAAAGGGAAAAAAAGTTAGAAAGGAAAAAAAAAGCAAGCAAACAACAAAACTGGAGAAAACATTATGTTATGATCCACACTCAGTTCCCACAGTCCTTTCTCTGGGTGCAGATGGCTCTCTCCATCACAAGTCTATTGGAATTGGCCTGAATCACCTCATTGTTGAAGAGAGCCAAATCTATCACAGTTGATCATCACTTAATCTTGCTATTGTGTAACAATATTCTCTTGGTTCTACTTACTTCACCTGGCATAAGTTCATGTAAATCTCTTCGGGCCTTTCTGAAATCATCCTGCTGATTTTTTCTTATAGAATAATAATATTCCATAGCATACATATACCATAACTTACTCAGCCATTCCCCAGCTAATGGGCAACTACTCAGCTTCAGGTCATTGCCACTACAGAAAAAGGTGGCTATAAAAATTTTTGCATCTGTCCATCCCAAATTCTTTACATTTCTACTTTGTATACATTTCTGCAATGTATATGTTCAAGAATGCACGTCTCATTCTGAACCTAGATCCACCATGTCTCCATCTATAGTTTGCCATCACATTAGTAAGAGTTCTTAAGTCTTTCCAAGGTGTTTTTCTTTACAACATTATTGTTAGTATGTAAATTCTCTTACTGGCTCTGTATTTCACTCTGTATCTGTTCATATGTCTTCCTAAGGTTTACATAAAACTTTCTCTTTTATTGCTTTCATTCCTTTTCATTGGGTACCTGCTTGGTTTCTAGTCATTTGCCACTACAAAAGGAGCCACCATACATATTTTTGTATATATGGATTTTTTTCTTCTGTCTTGATCTCTTTGTATTGTTGGGTCAAAGGGTATACAGGTTACTTTTCAGAGTTTAGTTCCAAATTGCTTTCCATAATGGCTGGTCCAATTCACAGATTTATCAACAATTTATTAATATGCCTGTTTTCCCAAAACCTTACCAACAAATATTTTCCTTTTTTAATTTTTTTTACCATTTTTGACAGTCTGTGGATGTGAGTTTAGTTGTTTAATTTGGTTTAATTTAGTTTAAATTTGTATTATTTTTATTAGTAGTAATTTGGAGCATATGACTTTTGATAGTTTATATTTCTTTCTTTGAGGCCAAAATAACTTTATTTTTCCCCTTTATTAAAGCTTTTTATTTTTCAACACATATGCATGGACAACTATTCAACATTAGCCCTTGCAAAACCTTGTGTTCCAGTTTTCCCCCTGCCTTCCCCCACTCGCTCCTCTAGATGGCAAGTAGTCCAATATAGGTTAAACATGGTAGAAATATATGTTAAATCCAATATATGCATACATATTTATACAACAAAATAACTTTAAAAAGAAATGCTTTTTTGGATGCTTACCTTTCCTCTCCACCTTCAACTCACTGAGCTTTAGCAGTCCTAGCATTAGTCTTATAGTACTGTGTTATGCTTCTGTATTCATATTTATTAACTTCCATCGTTTGTATGTATCTCTTTTAGAATGTAAGTTGGTTGGTGAGTTCTCTGTGTATTTGTCTCTCTCTTTAGAAACTCAACTTTTTTCTCTTTTTCAGAATTATTTCTCTTTGTTTCTTCAGAATTTCATTCTTGAGAGTTACCCTTTCCTCTTAGACTAATTTTCCCTGTAAAGTTTTTGGTCAAAGGATCCTCTTCTTCTGAGCCCTTTGACATCTGTTCTTTTAAAATCTAGAATACATGTTGGACAATCCTCAGCTTTCTTCTCCTCTACCACAACTTTTAACATGAAATTTTAACATTTACTCCAGATTTTCCCATCACTTCCACCTAAGCAACCTTCCTTGTTGATGAGAATCAGATCAAGAATTCCCCCTTACTTGTTTCTCTACTTTTTAAAGAATTAAATTATTTTTGGGGGGGTTCTTGATATCTTTTTTTTTAATTTTATTTGCATAACATATGTGTGGGTAATTCTTCAACAATAACCCTTACATAGTTTTCCGTTACAAATTTTTACCCCAACTCCCCACCCCTCCCCTAGATGGCAGGATATCCACTACATGTTAATTATGTTAAAATATTGGCAAATCGAATATATGTATACATATTTCCAAACTTGTCATTGTTGTGCAAGAAAAATCTTGTCTACACAAAAGATATATCAGATAAAGGAAACACAATGTAAGCAAACATCAATCAAGGAGTATGAGAATGTTATGTTGTGGTCCACATTTCGCATCCCTCTCTCTGGGTGTATATGGCTTTCTTCAGTGAACAATTGGAGGTGGTTTGAAACATTTCATTGTTGAAGAGAGCCATGTCCATCAGAATTGATCGTCATATAGTACTGTTGTTGCCGTGTATAATGATCTCCTGGTTCTGCTCATTTCACTCAGCATCAGTTCATGCAAGTCTCTCCAGGCCTCTCTGAAATCATCCTGCTGGTCATTTCTTACAGAACAATAATATTCCATAGTATTCATATGCCATAATTTATTCAGCCATTCTCCAATTGAAGGGCATCTATTCAATTTCCAGTTTCTAGCCACCACAAAAAGGGCTGCCACAAACATAAATAATTAAATTATTAAGATTAGTTAAGACATTATTAGTTTTCCTACTTTTGGAAGAAAAAGTCCCAACAGATTTTCTCCAGAGCTCTACAGAGGAAGCAAAGTACAGAAGAAAGAAGCCTTGAATCTTAAGTCAGAGGATCTTGGTACCAAGTTTAGCCCTGACACTTACCACTTCTATGATTTGAGCAAGCCCTTCCACCTCTCTCAGCATCAGTTTTCTCATCTTTATGTAACCCAGGTTTCCAGCCAAGTCTGGAACATTAATCAAAGAGAGACATACCTGTGGTTCCAGATATTCTGCAGCCCAAAAGAGTATCTTTCCCATGAAGAAATTAACGAATGGCTCAAGCTCTTGTGTCAACTCCAGCTTTCATGCAGACATGCAGCTTTGCATCATCCTTTTCCCTACCAGTTAGAAAGGGGGCATGCAAATGCTGGGGTTAGGCAAGAAACCCAGGTTACATATAAAATGAGTGGGTTGTGTTCTATGGTTTTTAAGGTCCTCTCCAGTCAATCTAAATGAACTATTCCCATCAATTCTATATCATGTCATTGTGTCAGGTTTGGGATCTCTTTCCTGAACTACCTTCTATCCTCTTTCTAATTTTTATCTATACAGCTTCATTTTGTTTGAAGTGAGTCCTGCAAATACTATTCTCTTGAACATAAGCAACACTTTCCTTCTTACTGGGATTCAGTTGCATTTAGATAAGATAGTCTCTAAGGTCCCTTCCTCCTCACATTTTATATTTTGTATTCTAAGGACCTTCTCAGCTCTGACATTCTGTAATCAAAGTCTCTCCCAGCTCTGACATTCTGTGTTCTAAGTCTCTCCCAGCTCTGACATGATGTTCTAAGACTCATTAAGGCTCTGACAATCTATGATCTATGTACTTGGAGGCCACATGTTATGGTGGAAAAAATATTCTTTTTTATTCAACTTCATTTTATTTTCAGTTCTGATTTCTCTCTTTCTCCTTCCCTCCCTCCCTTCCTCTCTCTCTTTCTCTGTCTCTGTCTGTCTCTGTCTCTCTGTCTCTGTCTGTCTCTGTCTCTCTGTCTGACTGTCTCTGTTTATCTCTGTCTCTCTGTCTCTCTATCTCTGTCTGTCTCTCTCTTTCTGTCTCTGTCTCTCTGTTTGTCTGACTGTTTCTCTGTCTCTGTCTCTCTGTCTATCTCTCTGTTTGTCTGTCTCTGTCTCTGTCTCTGTTTCTGTCTCTGTCTCTCTCATCTCTCATCTCTCATTTCTCCTTTCCCCAGTCATAAAGAGAGAAAAACAAAGAAAACCCATTACAAATATGTATAGTCAAAAAAACAAATCCCCATTTTAGCCATGTCTGAAAAAACTATTCTTCAATCCACCCTCGGAGTTCATGAGGTAGAAGTGAAGATAGTGGCTCATCGTGAGTACTCTGAGATTGTGATCAATTCCAGGAGAACTGGATACGGAGTAAGAAGATCTAGGTTTGGACATTAACCCTGCTACTTGTGACCTTCTTCAATTCATTCCTTTTCTCATTCTCATCTCTAAAATGAGGAAATTGAACTCAATAATCTCTAAAATCCCTTTATAGCTCTAAAATCCAATGCTATCCTTTACTCTAAGGTCCCTCCACATTCTGGCATTCTGTGTTTTATATTTCTATGCCTTTATTGAAAGTCATCATTTGGCACTTAATTCTGCTTCTCTTATTCATTGACTCTCCTCAGTCACATTGATCTCCTTGAAGGACCAAGGGCTGTGCATTCTCATCTTCCTTCTTCTTCTCCTCCTCCTCTTACTCCCCTGAAGATAAACAAGTTGGATTTTCTGTACAAGGGAAAATGCTCCAGGCAAGGACCTTAAATTGTTATGTAAATGTGAATTTTGATGATAGCTATGATTAAACAGTCAGCAGATATTTATTAAGCACCCAGTATGTGCCAGTCATTTTTCTAGATGCTGGGAATAAAAAAGTAAAAATGTAAGTTCACTTGCCTCCCAGAATACATGTGAACAGATGTGCATATATACAATAAATACAAGGTAATGTCGGGACTGGGGAAAATGTCAGAGGAAATGGAGGGAGAGAGATATAGAAAGAGAAAGGGAGAGACAGGCAGAGATAGAGACAGAGAGAAGCACTCGACGCTGGTCAATCTGGAAAGGCTTCTTGTAGGAGGTGGCACCTGAGCTGAATCTCAAGGAGCAATTCCCAGACCTAGGTGTAAGGAGGGAGTGCATACTTAGCACAGGGGACAGAGAGTGGAAAAAGAGCAAAAATGGGAGATTTAATATTAATTGTGTGTGAGGAACAAAAACTTTGCTAGATCACAGTAATTGCAGGCAGAATCTGGAGTTGGGGCACCTGGCTCCGATCTCACATCTACTCCTAACTGACTCTGAGCAAGTCACTTAAGTCTCACTGGACCTCAGTTTCCCCATCTGTAAAATAAGATGACTTCTATGGAAACATCTCTGTGGTTTCTTTCAACCCCAGATCAACGATCTTATAGGTAATTCATATTAAATCTCAAAAAGTGGTTTGCAGACAGGTTGTGAAGGAATTTAAATGTCCCAAAAGGGGGATTCTGTATTTGATCCAGTGGGTAACAAGGAGCCATTGGTGTTTATTGAGTGGGGAGTGCATGGTCAGACAAAGGAATAACATTTAGGCAGCTATATGGAAAATGGATTGAAGACAGGGAAGAGACTTGAGGCAGGAGGGACCAATTGGAAGACTATTGCAATAGCCCAGATGAGAAGTGATGAGAGCTTGGACTTAGGCTGGGGACAATACGATTGGAGAGAATGAGAGTTGGTAACTAAGCAGATATGTGGGGTGTGGAAGGCTGAGGAGTTGATAACAATGAGATTGGGAGTTACCAGCAAAGTGAAGATAGTTGAACCTCAGAGCTAATGAAGTTACCAGATGAGAATGTAGAAAGGAAAGAGGGCTCATAACAAAGTTCTGGGGTACACTCACAGTTAGGGGGTAGAACATCAGGGTGATCTAGCAAAGGAGACTGAGGAGAGTTCAGAGATTTAAGAAAAGAACCAAGAAAGCAGGATCCTGAAAGCTCAGAGGTGAGAATAGCTAAGGAGAGAGGATGGTCATGGGCATCAAATGCCCAGAGAGACCAAGAAAAACAAAGGTTAAATGGCATGAAGAAAGACTGTCAGATCTGGCCACTGAGATCAATGAGAATTTTGGAAAAAGTAGTTTCCATTGAGATGGGTGATGGAGTTGGAAGTTGAGAAGCAAGTGAGAAGAGAGGGAAAACCACTGAGTAGAGACTGCTTTTTTCTAGAAATTTACTTGGGAAAGTAAGAGAATTAGGGTAATAACTTGGTGATAATTGAGATTAATTGATGATACAATTTCTAGTCTTGTCTCCGCCCCAACTCCATTTGCAACCTTGCATCAGCTCTTTCCCTTACCTGAACCTCAGTTTCTTTCTCTGTAAAATGGGTATAATAAATCCCCTCCTTGACTTTCTTTTTTTATTTTTTTATTAAAGCTTTTTTTTTATTAAAGCTTTTTATTTGTATAACATATGTATGGGTAGATCCTCAGCATTGATCTTTACAAAGCTTTCCGTTACAAGTTTTACCCCCAGTCCCCTTCCCTCCCCTAGATGGCAGGAAGTCCACTATGTGTTAATAATGTTAAAATACTTGACAAGTTGTACAAGAAAAATCCTATCTACAAGAAAAAAAAAAGAAAATCAGAGAAAGGCAACACAATGCAAGCAAACATCAATAGAGAGCATGAAAATGTTACATTGTGGTCCATATTTCATATCCCTCTCTCTGGGTGTATATGGTTTTCTTCAGTGAACAATTGGAACTGGTTTGAGACAATTCTTTGTTGCAGAGAGCCATGCCCATCAGAATTGATCGTCATATAGTCTTGTTGTTGCCATGTATAATGATCTCCTGGTTCTGCTCGTTTCACTCAGCATCAGTTCACCCTCCTTGACTTTCTCACAAGATTTATTGTGAAGAAACATTCTTTGTAATGATAATAGCTAACACTCACATGGTGTTTTATATGCAGTATCATATTTAAACCTTACAAAAAACCCAGGGAATAGATGCTGCAGATATTATTGTTGGCATTTTATAGAGGAAGAAATTTGCGCATGGTCAAACAGCTAGTATCAGAAATGGATGGAATTTGAACCCGGGTCTTCCTGCCTCAAAAAACCCAGCACCACATCCATTATAACACAATGCCTTTCTGTGAGCTGTGAAGTTCTATAGAATGGGACTCGGCACATTTTGATGGTTAGGGCCTGGGGTGGGAAGCAAGAGGGGAACTATGAGAAGGATTCTGACTAAATCACAGAATCTCATGGAACAGTCAATCAGTAAATTTTTATTAAACACCTATCATGTGCCAAGTACTGTGCTAAGCACTAGGAATGCAAAGAAAGACAACAGTCCCTGCTCTCTCAAGGAGCAAACAATTAATGGGGGAAACAACATACAACCATGTACAGAAAACATGTGTGTATATATATACATATACACATGTATAGATATACATATACACATATATGTGTGTATGTATATAGATATGGATATATAAAATTGACAGAGGAAAAGCATTAGCATCAAGGGGGATTTAGGGAAGGAGCTTCCCTGTAGAAGGTGGGATTTTAGGCTGGGACTTGAAGGAAGCCAACGTTTTTTAACCTCTTTTTGTATATCATGAATCTCTGACAATCTGGTAAAATCTATAGATCGTTTCTTAAACTATTTTTTAAAATTCATAAGTGAAAGAAATGCTAAATTTCAGTTAGAAGTTAGTGAAAAAAAAGTTTAATTTTTCCCATCCAAGTTCAGAGATCCTTGAAATTTATTCTTAGCCTAGTCTCCAGGTTAAGAATTCTTGCCATAGAATCACACAGTATACAAATAGAGATATTACCTTAAAGGCAAGGGGTCTTGGGTTTGAGTGTGGGTATCTGACTCAAACTGGCAGGGTGTGAACTTAGGGCAGTCCAGTTAACTTTTCAATGCTCTAAACTGAAGAAAAAGTGGAGGTCTTCTCACCTACCAGTGACTTCCTGGGGCTACCAAAGCCTCAAAGATCATTATTAGTTAATGATTTCTGAACTGGTACATCTCCTTGATCTCACCTACATTCTGTTTGAAGATCTACTCTCTGCAGCCTCTTGAGCAGTTCTAATTGTGAGGAAAATGCCTCCTTAAATCTAGGTAAACTTCTACCACTCCTTCCACCCTCCAGGATCTGATTGAACAGATCCTGTTATCCCTCTTTCACTCAAACAGACCTTCAAATTCTGGAGTTGGTGGCATCCTGCCCCATCCCCCATCCCTAGTCTGCTCCTCCTCAGGATCTTCAATCAGTTCATCTCACTTGTGTTCCCAGACAATTCCTTGTTCTGCTCTAAACCTCAGTTTTCTGATTTTAAAAGGACTCAAGAGGGGTTGAATTCTTTGGTTTCTAAAGTCTATTCCAGGTCTGACAGGCTGTGGTGTATGTCCCAAGATTTTTTTCTCTTTCTTAGCACTTGTCATTCTGTTAGGAAAGTCTCATATATGTGGTGGGTGAAAGCAAATGTTTAGATATGGTTTTCTTATAAAGGTTATATAGTTTGCTTATAAAGATTATTCCTTGTATTGGGGTTGGGGAGGACTTTTTGACATACTCATGGCATGACTGGGATTCCTGGGAAGGCACACATGACAAGCTGAGCTGGAGTTGGGTTTAGGATTTGGAGATCTCTCCTCAGGTACCCCTTTGTGTGACAGAGAGAAACCTCCAGTCCTCAAAACTTATCTTCCTTCCCTGTTCATTATTTCTCTCTTTGCCATTTCTCTGGATTCTCTCTGCTGTTCTTTCCAGAGAGCAGATCTCACAGAGATCCATGTCTCCTGTTCTTCCTGCCTAGGTCTGTCTCCCTTCAATTGGCTGTAATCTCTCTCTATACACACATATTTTTGTTTCTGGATCCCAATGTCTCTGCTTCTGTCTGGGCTTCTCAGTGTCTCGAGATTTCCATCTTGAGCTCTGTTTCTGCATCTTTCTCTTTCTTAATTCTACCAAAGATAGCCAGGGTTCTATGCATTTCTCTGACAGATGAGAGATGTCTGTCTCAGACATCTGTCCCAGCCTATCCTTCTGTCTCTTTGTCTCTCTTGATCTCTATCAATAACTCTGTGTCTGTGTCACTTGGTATACTCTTCTGTATGTTTCTGTGTCATCTCTCTCTGTCTCTCTGTCTCTGTCTCAGTCTCTGTCACTGTCTCTCTCCCCCTTCCCCTCCCCTTTCTCTCCTGCTCTGTCTCTCTCCCTTTGTCTCTTGTCTCTGGGTCACTCTCCCTTTGTCTCTGTCACTCATCCCTGACTCAGG
>JAJPUD010028883.1:628-13869 GCA_023553655.1 Myrmecobius fasciatus
TTTTTTCTTCTTCTCTTTCTAGATCTGATGTTTCTTGTGCAGTAAGACAAATGTATAGATATGTATACATGTATTGTATTTGTCATATAATTTATCCTATCTAGCATGTATTAGATTACCTGTCATCTAGGGGTGGGGGGCGGGGGGAGGGAAAGGAAAAGCTTGGGAAAAAAAAGTTTTTTTTGCAAAGGTCAATGTTGAAAGGTCACTCATATGTTTTGCAAATAAAAAGCTTTATTAAAAAAAAGAAAGAAACAACCAGCAGGATGATTTCAGAGAGGCCTGTAGAGACTTGCATGAACTGATGCTGAGTGAAACGAGCAGAACCAGGAGATTATTGTACACAGCAACAACAATACTCTAGCATGATCAACTCTGATGGACATGGCTCTCTGCAACAAGGAAATATCTCAAACCAGTTCCAATTGTTCAGTGAAGAAAGCCATATACACCCAGAGAGAGGGATATGAAATGTGGACCACAACATAATATTTTCATGTTCTTTATTGATGTTTGCTTGCAATGTGTTTCTTTTCTCTGATTTTTTTTCTAGTAGTAGGATTTTTCTTGCACAACAATGATAAGTGTGGAAATATAAATACATATATTTGACTTGTCAAGTATGTTATCATTATTAACATGTAGTGGACTTCCTGCCATCTAGGGGAGGGGAAGGGACTGGGGGTAAAATTTGTAATGGAAAGCTTTGTAAAGATCAATACTGAGGAACTACGCATACATATGTTATGCAAATAAAAAGCTTTAATAAAAAAAGAAAAAAAGTTAGTTATGATAGATCTTTGGAGGAAATTAAGTGGAGACAGAAAGAAGTTTACTTTTTTCTCAGTGGTTCATGGAACTTATACATGAATTGATCATGTGTTAGGCCATAAAAGCTTCAAAATCAAATGCAGAAAGGCAGAAAAAATAAATGCATTTTTTCAGATCATGATGCAATAAAAATCACCTGCAATATAAGGACAGGAGAAAATAGACCAAAAAGCAATTGGAAATTAAATAATCTCACCCTAAAGAATGAATGGGTGGAACAACAAATTAGAGACACAATTACTAATTTCATCCAAGATAATAACAATGAGACAACATATTTGTTGATTTGAGGGATGCAGTCAAAGTGATAAGAAGGGGAAATTTTATATCTCTAGATGCTTACTTGCATAAAATAGAGAAAGAAAAGAACAATTAATTGGGCTTACAATTTAAAAAGCTAGAAAAAGAGCAAATTAAAAACCCTCAATTAAATACCAAATTGGAAATTCTAAAAATAAAAGGAGAAATTAATAAAATTAAAAATAAGAAAACTACTGAATTAATAAATAAAACTGAGTTGGTTCTACAAAAACACCAACAAAATAGATAAGCCTTTAGTTAATTTGATAAGAAAAAGGAAAGAGAAAAATCAAATTGTTAGTCTTACTAATGATAAGGGAGAACTTTCCTCCAATGAAGAGGAAATTAGAGTAATAATTAGGAGTTACTTTGCCCAACTTTATGCCAGTAAGTTTGATAATTTAAATGAAATGGAGGAATATCTACAAAAATATAGATTGCCCAGGTTAACAGAAGAAGATATAAATTATTTAAACAGCCCCATATCAGAAAAAGAAATAGAACAAGCTATTAACCAATTCCCTAAGAAAAAATCTCCAGGGCCAGATGGATTTACATGTGAATTCTACCAAACATTTAAAGAATGATTAATTCCAAAACTACAAAAATTATTTGAGAAAATAGGGACAGAAGGTATATTGCCAAATTCCTTCTATGAGACAGATATGGTGCTGATAGCTAAACCAGGTAGGGTGAAAACAGAGAAAGAAAACTATAGACCAATTTCCCTAATGAATATTGATGCAAAAATTTTGAATAAGATATTAGCAATGAGATTACAGAAAGTCATCCTCAGGATCGTACACTATGATCAAGTAGGATTTATACGAGGGATGCAGGGCTGGTTCAATATTAGGAAAACTATCAGCATAATTAATTATATTAATAACCAAATTAACAAAAACCATATGATTATCTCAATAGATGCAGAAAAAGCCTTTGATAAAATCCAACACCCTTTCCTATTAAAAACACTAGAGAGTATAGGAATAAATGGGCTTTTCCTTAAAATGGTCAGTAGCATCTATTTCAAACCATCAGCAAGCATCATATGTAATGGAGATAAACTAAAACCATTCCCAATAAGATCAGGAGTGAAACAAGGCTGCCCACTGTCACCAGTACTATTCAATATTGTATTAAATATGTTAGCTTTAGCAATAAGAGAAGAAAAAGAGATAAAAGGAATCAGAGTAGGTAATGAAGAAACCAAATTATCACTCTTTGCAGATGACATGATGGTATACTTAGAGAACCCTAGAGACTCAACTAAAATTGTTTCTAGTAACAATTCACAACTTTAGCAAAGTTGCAGGATTCAAAATTAATCCACATAAATCATCAGCATTTTTATATATTACCAACAAAGTTCACCAGCAAGAGATGCAAAAAGAAATTCCATTCCAAATAACAGATGATAGGATAAAATATTTGGGAATCTTTCTGCCAAGGAAAAGTCAGAAAGTATATGAACTAAACTACACAACACTTTCCACACAAATAAAATCAGACCTAATCAGTTGGAAAAACATTAAGTGCTCATGAGTAGGCAGAGCGATCATAATAAAAATGACAATACTACCCAAACTAATCTACTTATTTAGTGCCATACCAAACTCCCAAGAAATTATTTTACAGATCTAGAAAAAATAGTAGCAAAGTTCATTTGGAAGAACAAAAGGTCAAGGATTTGAAGGGGATTAATGAAAAAAAAAAGGCAGATGAAGGTGGCCTTGCTGTACCAGATCTAAAACTATATTATAAAGCAGCAGTCATGAAAACCGTTTGGTACTGGCTAAGGAATAGAGCAGTCTATCAGTGGCACAGGATAGGTTATCAGGGCAATCTAGGCAATAACCTTAACGATGTAGTGTTTGATAAACCCAAAGACCCTAGCTTTTGGGATAAATACTCACTATTCAGCAAAAACTACTGGGAAAATTGGAAACTAGTGTGGAAGAAATTAGGGCTTGACCCATACCGAACACCACATACCAAGATAAGATGTAAATGGGTTCATGATCTAAATATAAAGAGGGACTTTGTAAGCAAGTTAGATGAACGTAATATAGTTTATCTCTCAGACCTGTGGAGATGGAATAAATTTATGTCCAAAGAAGATCTAGAACTCCTAATTGAACATCAGATGGATAATTTTGATTATATTTAGTTAAAAAGTTTCTGTACAAATAAAACTAATGCAGACAAGATTAGGAGGGAAGCATCAAACTGGGAAATCATCTTTACATTTAATGGTTCTGATAAAGGCCTCATTTCTAAAATATATAGAGAATTGTCTCATATTTATAAGAATTCAAGCCACTCTTCAATAGATAGGACAAGGGATATGAACAGACAATTTTCAGATGATGAAATTAAAACTATCTCTAGTCATATGAAAAGTTGCTCCAAATCACTATTGATCAGAAAAATGCAAATTAAGACAACTCTGAGGTACAACTACACAACTGTCAGATTGGCTAAAATGACAGGAAAAGATAATGATGAATGTTGGAGGGGATGTGGGAAAACTGGGACACTAATACATTGTTTATGGAACTGTGAACGGATCCAACCATTATGGAGAGCAATTTGGAGCTATGCTCAAAAAGTTGTCAAACTGGGGCAGCTAGGTGGCGCAGTGGTTAGAGCACCAGCCCTGAAGTCAGGAGGACCTGAGTTCAAATCTGGTCTCAGACACTTAACATTCCCTAGCTGTGTGACCCTGGGCAAGTCACTTGATCCCAATTGCCTCAGCAAAAAAAGCAAAAAAAAAAAAAAAACAAAAACAAAAAAAAAAAAAGTTGTCAAACTGTGCATACCCTGTGACCCAGCAGTGTTTCTACTCGCCCTATATCCCAAAGCGATCTTAGAGGAGGGAAAGGGCCCCACATGTGCAAGAATGTTTGTGGCAGCCCTTTTTGTAGTGGCTAGAAACTGGAAATTGAAAAGATGCCCATCAATTGGAGAGTGGCTGAATAAATTATGGTATATGAATGTTATGAAATATTATTGTTCTGTAAGAAACGACCAGCAGGACGATTTCAGAGAGGCTTGGAGAGACTTGGATGAACTGATGCTGAGTGAAATGAGCAGAACCAGGAGATCATTATACACGGCAACAACAATACTATATGACGATCAATTCTGATGGACATGGCTCTCTGAAACAAAGAAATGTCTCAACCAGTTCCAATTGTTCACTGAAGAAAACCATATACACCCAGAGAGAGAGATATAAAATATGGACCAAAACGTAACATTTTCATGATCTCTATTGATGTTTGCTTGCATTGTGTTGCCTTTCTCTGGGTTTTTTTTTTCTTGTAGATAGGATTTTTCTTACACAACATGTCAACTATTATTACATTATTAACATGTAGTGGACTTCCTGCCATCTAGGGGAGGGGAGAGGACTGGGGGTAAAAGTTGTAATGGATAGCTTTGTAAAGATTAGTGCTGGGGAACTACTCATACATATGTTATACAAATAGAAAGCTTTAATTAAAAAAAATAATGTTTGTGGCAGCCCTTTTTGTAGTGGCTAGAAAATGGAAACTGAATGGATGCCCATCAATTAGAGAATGGCTGAATAAATTATGGTATATGAATATTATGGAATATTATTGTTCTGTAAGAAATGACCAGTAGGACATTTTCAGAGAGGTCTGGAGAGACTTTGTATGAACTAATGCTGAGTTAAATGAGCAGAACCAGGAGATCATTATACATGGCAACAACAATACTATATGACAATCAATTCTGATAGACATGGCTCTCTTCAATAATGAAATGTTTCAAACCACTTCCAATTGTTCAGTGAAGAAAGTCATATACACCCAGAGAAAGAGATGTGAAATGTGGACCACAACATAACATTTTCATGCTCTCAATTGATGTTTACTTGCATTGTGTTTCCTTTATCTTATTTTTCTTTCTTGTAGATACGATTTTTCTTGCACAACAATAAGTGTGGAAATATGTATACATATATTTGATTTGTCAAGTATTTTAACATAATTAACATGTAGTGCATATCCTGCCATCTAGGGGAGGGGTAGGGAGTAGGGGGGAAATTTTGTAACAGAAAGCTTTGTAAGGGTTAATGTTGAAGAATTACCCATATATATGTTTTGCAAATAAAAAAATAAATTAAAAAAAACATAACTTTGGGTAAATAATAAGTCAGGAAATACAGAATTAGTTATTATAACTGTGAATGTGAATGAGATGAACTCTCCCATAAAGTGGAAGCAGATAGCAGACTGGATTAAAAGCCAGAATCCTACAATACATTTTTTACAAGAAACACATCTAAAACTTAGAGATGCATACAGAATGAAGTTAAAGGGCTGGAGCAGAATCTTTTATGCTTCAGGTGAACAGTAAAAAGCAGGGGTAGCAATTCTTATCTCAGATCAAGTAAAAGTAAAAAGAGATCTGATTAAAAGAGATAAGGAAGGAAACTATATTTTACTAAAGGGTAACATAGATAATGTAACAATATCAATACTAAACATATATGAACCAAGTAGTATAGCATCCAAATTCCTAGAGGAAAAGTTAAGAGAGATGCAAGAAGAAATAAACAGCCAAACTATCGTAGTGGGGGATCTCAACCTTGCTATCTCAGAATTAGATATATCAAACCACAAAATAAATAACAAAGAAACTAGGGAGGTAAACAAAATGTTAGAAAAGTTAGGTATGATAGGTCTTTGGAGGAAATTGAATGGCAATAGACGAGAGTTTACTTTTTTCTCAATGGTCCATGGAACTTATACAAAAATTGAATATGTGTTAAGGCATAAAAAACCTCAAAATCAAATGCAGAAAAGCAGAAATAGTAAATGTATCCTTTTCAGATCATGATGCAATAAAATTCACATCTAATATAAGGCCAGCAGAAAATAGACCACAAGTTATTTGGAAATTAAATAATCTAATTTTAGAGAATGAATGGGTGAAAGAGCAAATCATAGACACAATCAATAATTTCATCCAGGAGAATGACAATAATGAGACAACATACCAAAATTTGTGGGATTTGGCCAATGCGGTTATAAGGGGCAATTTTATATCTCTACATGCTTACTTGCATAAAATAGAGAAAGAAAAGAATGATTAATTGGGCTTACAATTTAAAAAGCTAGAAAAAGAGCAAATTAAAATCCCTCAATTAAATACCAAATTGGAAATTATGAAAATAAAAGAGATTAAAAAATTTAAAATAAAAAAACTATTGAATTAATAAATAAAACTAAGAGCTGGTTTTATGAAAAAAACCCAACAAAATGGATAAGCCTTTAGTTAATTTGACAAGAAAAATGAAAGAGGAAAATCAAATTGTTACTCTCAAAAATAAAGGGAAACTTTCCTCCAATGAAGAGGAAATTGGAGTAATAATTGGGAGTTAATTTGCCCTACTTTGTGCCAATAAATTTGATAATCTAAATGAAATGGAGTACTATCTACAAAAATACAGATTACCCATGTAATCAGAAGATGAAATAAATTATTTAAACAGTCCCATTTTAGAAAAAGAAATAGAACAAGCTATTAATCAACTCCCTAAGAAGAAAATCTCCAGGGCCAGATGAATTTACATGTGAATTCTACCAAACATTCAGAGAACAATTAATTCCAATACTATATAAGGTATTTGAAAGAATAGGGAAAGAAGGTGTACTACCAAATTCCTTCTATGATACAGATATGGTGCTGATAGCTAAACCAGGTAGGGTGAAAACAGAGAAAGAAAACTATAGACCAATTTCCCTAATGAATATTGATGCAAAAATTTTAAATAAGATATTAGCAATGAGATTACAGAAAGTCATCCCCAGAATAATACACTATGACCAAGTAGAATTTATAATAGGAATGCAGGGCTGGTTCAATATTAGGAAAACTATCAGCATAATCAATTATATTAATAATGAAACTAACAAAAACCATATGATTATCTCCATAGATACAGAAAAAGCATTTGATAAAATCTAACACCCTTTCCTATTAAAAACACTAGAGAGTATAGGAATAAATGGGCTTTTCCTTAAAATGATTAGTAGCATCTACTTAAAACCATCAGCAAGCATTGTATGTAATGGAGACAAACTAGAACCAATTCCCAATAAGATCAGGAGTGAAACAAGGCTGCCCACTGTCACCATTACTCTTTAATACTGTATTAGAAATGTTAGCTTTGGCAGTAAGGGAAGAAAAAGAGATAAAAGGAATTAGAGTAGATAATGAGGAAACCAAATTATCACTCTTTGAAGATGACATGATGGTATACTAAGAACCTTAGAGAATAAACTAAAAAATTACTAGAAATAATTCACAACTTTGGCAAAGTTGTAGGATACGAAATAAATCTACATAAATCAGCAGTATTTTTATATATTACCAACAAAGTTCAGCAGCAAGAGACACAAAAAGAAATTCCATTCAAAGTAACGAATGATACTATAAAATATTTGGGAATCTATCTGCCAAAGAAAACTCAGGAACTATATGAACTAAACTACAAAACACTTTCCACACAAATAAAGTTAGACTTAGTCATTTGGAAAAATCATCAAGTTCTCATGGGTAGGCCGAGCAAATATAGTAAAAATGTCAATACTACCCAAGCTAATTAATTTATTTAGTGTCATACCAATCAAACTCCCAAGAAATTATTTTACAGATCTAGAAAAAAATAGTAGCAAAGTTCATCTGGAAGAACAAAATGTCAAGAATTTCAAGGGTATTAATGAAAAAAAAAAAGGACGATGAAGATGGCCTTGCTGTACCAGATCTAAAACTATATTATAAAGCAGCAATCATCAAAACCATTTGGTACTGGCTAAGAAATACAGTAGTCGATCAGTGGCATAGGATAGGATCACAGGACAAAATAGGCAATAACTATTGCAATTTAGTTTTTGAAAAACCCAAAGACCCCATATTTTGGGATAAGTACTCACCATTCGACAAAAACTGCTGGGAAAATTGAAAACTAGTGTGGAAGAAATTAGGGCTTGACCTACACCTAACATCACATAACAAGATAAGATCTAAATGGGTTCATGTTTTAGATATAAAGAGTGATATTGTAAGCAAATTATAGGATCATAGTATACTTTACCTTTCAGACCTGTGGAGATGGAATAAATTTATATCCAAAGAAGATATGGAACTCTTAATTGAATACCAGATAGATAATTTTGACTATATTAAGTTAAAAAGTTTTTGTACAAACTAAACTAATGCTGACAAGGATAGGAGGGAAGCAATGATTTGGGAAATCATCTTTACATTTAAGGGTTCTCATAAAGGCCCCATTTCTAAAATGTATAGAGAATTGTCTCACATTTATTAGATTTCAAGCCATTCTCCAATTGATAAATGGTCAAAGGATATGAACAATTTTCAGATAATGAAATTAAAACTATTTCTAGTCATATGAAAAGGTGCTCCAAATCACTATTGATCAGGGAATTGCAAATTAAGACAACTCTTAGGTACAACTACAGACCTGTCAGATTGGCTAAAATGACAGGAAAAGATAACGATGAATGCGGGAGGGGATGTGGGAAAGCTGGGACTCTAATACATTATTGCTGGAACTGTGAATGGATCCAACCATTCTGGAGAGCAATTTGGAGCTATGCTCAAAAATTATCAAACTGTGTATACCCTTTGACCCAGCAGTGTTTCTACTGGGCTTATCTCCCAAAGAGATCTTAAAGGAAGGAAAGGGCCCCACATGTGCAAGAATGTTTGTGGCAGCCCTTTTTGTAGTGGCTAGAAAGTTCAAACTGAATGGATGCCCATCAATTGGAGAATGGCTGAACAAATTATGGCATATGAATGTTATGGAATATTATTGTTCTATAGGAAACAACCAGCAGGAACATTTCAGAGAGGCCTGGAGAGACTTGCATGAACTGATGCTGAGTGAAGTGAGCAGAACCAAGAGATCATTATACATGACAGCAACAATACTATATGATGATCAATTCTGATGCACATGGCTCTCTTCAATAATGAAATGTTTCAAACTAGTTCCAATTGTTCAGCGAAGAAAGCCATATACACCCAGAGAGAGGGATATGAAAGGTGGACTACAACATAATATTTTCAGGCTCTCGATTGATGTTTGCTTGCATTGTGTTTCCTTTATCTGATTTTTTTTTGTAAATATGATTTTTCCTGCACAACAATGATAAGTGTGGAAATATGTATACATATATTCGTTTTGTCAAATATTTTAACATAATTAACATGTGGTGGATTTCCTGCCATCTAGGAGAGGGATGGGGACTAGGGGGGAAAAATTTGTAACAGAAATCTTTGTAAGGGTCAATGTTGAAGAATTACCCATACATATGTTTTGCAAATAAAAAGTTTTAATGATAAAAAATGAAATAAAATTGAGAGTAAAAGACTATTGAATTGATAAATAAAACTAAAACTTGGCTTTATGAAAAAACCAACAAATTAGATAAACCTCTTGTTAATTTGATTAGAAAGAGGAAAGAGGAAAATCAAATGGTTAGTCTAAAAATTGAAAAGGGAGAACTTTCCACCAATGAAGAGGAAATTAGAGCAATAATTAGGAATTATTTTGCCTGACTTTATGCCAATAATTTTATAACCTAACTGAAATGGAAGGATACCTATAAACATATAGATTGGCCAGATTAATAGAAAAGGAAATAAATTACTTAAATAGTCCCCTTTTAGAAAAAGTTTTAGAATAAGCTATTATTCAATTCCCTAAGCAAAAATCCCCAGGACCAGATGGATTTGCACATGAATTCTACCAAACATTTAAAGAACAATTAACTCCAATAGTATGTAAGCTATTTGAAAAAATAGGGAACAATGGACTCTTACCAAATTCCTTTTATGACCCAGACATGGTACTGATACCTAAACCAGGTAAGATGAAAACAGAGAAAGAGAATTATAGACTAATCTCCCTAATAAATATTGATGCAAAAATTTTAAATAAAATATTAGCAAAGAGATTACAGGAAACCATCCCCAGGATAATACACCATGACCAAGTAGGATTTATACCAGGAATTCAGGGATGGTTCAATATTAGGAAAACTATTAGTATAATTGACTATATCAATAACCAAATGAACAAAAAAAAATCTGATTATCTCAGTAGATGCAGAAAAAGCATTTGATAAAATCCAACATCCATTCCTATTAAAAACACTCGAGAATATAGGAACAAATAGACTTTTCCTTAAAATAGTCTGTAGCATATATTTGAAATCATCAGTTAGCATCATATGTAATGGAGATAAACTGCAACCATTCCCAATAAGATCAGGGGTGAAACAAGGTTGCTCACTATCACCATTACTATTCAATATTGTATTTAAAATGCTAGCTTTGACAGTAAGAGAAGAAAAAGAGATTAAAGTAATTAGAGTAAGTCATGAGGAAACCAAATTATCACTTTTTGCAGATGATATGATGTTATAATTAGAGAACCCTAGAGACTCAACTAAAAAATTAATAGAAACAATTCACAACTTTAGCAAAGTTGCAGGATACAAAATAAATTCACATAAATCATCAGGATTTTTATACATCATTAACAAAATCCAGCAGCAAGAGATACAAAGAGAAATTCCATTTAAAATAACTGTCAATAGAATAAAATATTTGAGAATCTATTTGCCAAGGGAAAGTCAGGAACTATATGAGCAAAACTGCAAAACACTTTCCACACAAATAAAGTCAGATCTAAACAATTGAAAAAATATCAAGTACTCTTGGATAGGTTGAGCGAATATAATAAAGATGACAACACTACCTAAACTAATCTATTTATTTAGTGCTATACTAATCAAACTCCCAAGAAATTATTTTACTGACCTAGAAAAAATACCAGCTCTGATTTTTAATGTCTACATGACAGAGCAAATCTCCTAAACTCTCAGTAATCTATAAAATTTCCTAAGACTATAAACTGCAAAAACAATGTCAATCTATATTAGTGGAAAGGTTTTCCTTTTTTCAAAGTTCTTAATATTAATAAAATAATTAATAATAATAACAATAGCAACAATAATAAGATCCAGTCCCTATTCCTACTTAGAGACATACATTTCTTTTATTTGCTTTGTGTTACGGCACAGATCTTTCTCAAAGTAGATTTTTCCTTTATGGCTACATTAGATGCTAGAAATGTTTGTTAAATTACAGAATGGACTGAAATACTTATTTATGCTAATGCTTATAGGGATTCTAAAGAGAGTTTCTGGAACAAGATTGATCATCTCTAGTTACAGGTGAACTATTCAAACCTTCTCTGATTCAGGGACAATATGTTACGTTTTAGGCCTCACTTAACATTTCTAATAACCACTGAAAAAAGCTCAAAGATGAAATTTGAAAGAGTCCAGGAGAAAGATGGGGAAAATAAACAGAATAATGTAGACAAAGAAATAGAAAAGATTAGAAAAGTCACAATCATCAAAATGTAGGGTGGAAAAAATAGAAGCAAAGCAGAAGACTTATACCTGTAAAAAGTAAAGAAGAAAAAATAAATGTAACTGTAAGTAAACATTGAAAACATCCAAAAATGAATTGCAAATATTTTTGGACCATCTTCTCATGATTGCTTTGTGATGTTGAAGGAAGAAGCCAAAGCAACAAAAATGATCATTTTAACGATTACAGGAGAAAGAAATTGAGTTCCAAGCAAAATTGAGTACAAAAAACAAGAGAACAATGAGTTTTCATTTGTTCCATTTTTTTAAAAAAAAATTTAAATAAGTTGCAAAGTTTAGATATATTGTAATTCAAACAGTTCATTCTTAGGAAACACCATCCCAATGAAATATTCATCAATTATCCATAATTACAGTAATTTAGTGATGAGCTCTCCCATTTGTTTCCTATGAAGATGAAAAGGCTTGTAGAAGAGTTAGTGGGTTTGATTTTGGAAAATTGTGCAACTTAACATTAAATTGTCATTGTTTATGGTGAAACTTCTTAATTTTCTGGGTTTTTAGAATTTTTTTTCATTTTTTTTCAGTGAAAAAGGAGATAATAGGAAAAAGAAAAAAGATGATGAATAACTCAACTTACTCACACACTAACTAATAATGGGGAGAAGAAAAGGAATCAATAACAAATTTTTTTTATTAAAGCTTTTTTATTTGTATAACATATGTATGGGTAGTTCCCCAGCATTGATCTTTACAAAGCTTTCCATTACAAATTTTACCCCCAGTACCCTCCACTCCCCTAGATGGCAGGAAGTCCACTATATGTTAATAATGTTGAAATGCTTGACAAGTTATGCAAGAAAAATCCTATCTACAAGAAAAAAAGAAAATCAGGTAAAGGCAACACAATGCAAGCAAATGTCAATAGAGATCATGAAAATGTTACGTTGTGGTACATATTTCATATCCCTCTCTCAGGGTGTATATGGTTTTCTTCAGTGAACAATTAGAACTGGTTTGAGACAATTCTTTGTTGCAGAGAGCCATGTCCATCAGAATTCATCATCATGTAATACTGTTGTTGCTGTGTATGATGATCTCCTGGTTCTGCTCGTTTCACTCAGCATCAGTTCATGCAAGTCTCTCCAGGCCTCTCTGAAATCGTCCTGCTGGTCGTTTCTTACACAACAATAATATTTCATAACATTCATATACCATAATTTATTCAGCTACTCTCCAATTGATGGTCATCCCTTCAGTTTCCAGTTTCTAGCCACTACAAAAAGGGCTGCCACAAACATTCTTGCACATGTGGGTCCCTTTCCCTCCTCTAAGATCTCTTTAAGATATAGGCCCAGTAGAAACACTGCTGGGTCAAAGGGTATGCACAGTTTGACAACTTTTTGAGCATAGCTCCAAATTGCTCTTCAGAATGGTTGGATCCGTTCACAGTTCCACCAACAATGTATTAGTGTCCCAGTTTTCCCACATATCCTCCAACATTCATCGTTATCTTTTCCTGTCATTTTAGTCAATCTGACAGGTGTATAGTGGTACCTCAGAGTTGTCTTAATTTGCATTTTTCTGATCAATAGTGATTTGGAGCAACTTTTCATATGACTAGAGATGGTTTTAATTTCATCT
>JAJPUD010028884.1:0-14320 GCA_023553655.1 Myrmecobius fasciatus
GTAATGGAGTCAAACTAGAACCATTCCCAATAAGATCAGGAGTGAAACAAGGCTGCCCACTGTCACCATTACTATTTAATATTGTATTAGAAATGTTAGCTTTAGCAATAAGAGAAGAAAAAGAGATAAAAGGAATCAGAGTAGGTAGTGAAGAAACCAAATTATCACTCTTTGCAGATGACATGATGGTATACTTAGAGAACCCTAGAGACTCAACTAAAAAACTACTAGAAACAATTCACACCTTTAGCAAAGTGGCAGGATACAAAATAAATCCACATAAATCATCAGCATTTTTATATATTACCAATAAAGTTCAGCAGCAAGAGATACAAAAAGAAATTCCATTCAAAATAACTGTTGATAGTATAAAATATTTGGGAATTTATCTGCCAAGGGATAGTCAGGAACTATATGAACTAAATTACAAAACACTTTCCACACAAATCAAATCAGACCTAGTCAATTGGAAAAACTTAAAATGCTCATGGGTAGGACGAGCGAATATAATAAAAATGACAATACTACCCAAACTAATTTACTTATTTAGTGCCATACCAATCAAACTCCCAAGAAATTATCTTACAGATCTAGAAAAAAATAGTAGCAAAGTTCATTTGGAAAAACAAAAGGTCAAGAATTGCAAGGGGATTAATGAAAAAAAAGGCTGACGATGGTGGACTTGCTGTACCAGATCTAAAACTATATTATAAAGCAGCGGTCATCAAAACCATTTGGTACTGGCTAAGAAATAGAGTAGTCGATCAGTGGAATAGGATAGAATCACAAGACAAACTAGGCAATAACTATAGCAATTTGGTTTTTGATAAACCCAAAGACCCCAGCTTTTGGGATAAGTATTCACTATTTGACAAAAACTGCTGGGAAAACTGGAAACTAATGTGGAAGAAATTAGGGCTTGATCCACATCTAACACCACATACCAAGATAAGATCTAAATGGGTTCATGATCTGGATATAAAGAGTGATACTGTAAGTAAATTAGAGGAATGTAATATAGTTTACCTCTCAGACCTATGGAGATGGAATAAATTTATGTCCAAAGAAGAAGTGGAACTCTTAATTGAAAACCAGATAGATAACTTTGACTATATTAAGTTAAAAAGTTTTTGTACAAACAAAATCAATGCAGACAAGATTAGGAGGGAAGCAATAAATTGGGAAATCATCTTTACATTTAAGGGTTCTGATAAAGGTCTCATCTCTAAAATATATAGAGAATTGTCTCATATTTATAAAAATTCAAGCCATTCTCCAATCAATAAATGGTCAAAGGATATGAACAGACAATTTTCAGAGGATGAAATTAAAACTATTTATAGTCATATGAAAAGGTGCTCCAAATCACTGTTGATCAGAGAAATGCAAATCAAGACAACCCTGAGGTACCACTTCACACCTGTCAGATTGGCTAAAATGACAGGAAAAGTTAATGATGAATGTTGGAGGGGATGTGGGAGGGCTAGGACACTGATGCATTGTTGCTGGAGCTGTGAACGGATACAGCCATTCTGGAGAACAATTTGGAGCTATGCTCAAAAAGTTATCAAACTGTGAATACCCTTTGACCCAGCAGCATTTCTATTGGGCTTATATCCCAAAGAAATCATAAAGAAAGGAAAAGGCCCCACATGTGCAAGAATGTTTGTGGCAGCCCTTTTTGTGGTGGCTAGAAACTGGAAATTGAATAGATGCCCTTCAATTGGAGAATGGCTGAATAAATTATGGTATATGAATATTATGAAATATTATTGTTCTGTAAGAAATGACCAGCAAGATGATTTCAGAGAGGCCTGGAGAGACTTACATGAACTGATGCTGAGTGAAATGAGCAGAACCAGGAGATCATTATACACGGCACCAACAGTACTATATGACCATCAATTCTGATGGACATGGCTCTCTTCAACAATGAAATGTTTCAAACCACCTCCAATTGTTCACTGAAGAAAGCCATATACACTCAGAGAGAGGAATGTGAAATGTGGACCACAACATAACATTCTCATACTCCTTGATTGATGTTTGCTTACATTG
Organism: Myrmecobius fasciatus; assembly: GCA_023553655.1. Taxonomy (NCBI): domain Eukaryota; kingdom Metazoa; phylum Chordata; class Mammalia; order Dasyuromorphia; family Myrmecobiidae; genus Myrmecobius; species Myrmecobius fasciatus. Next base: position 2,059 of record JAJPUD010028884.1, read on the forward strand.
TGTTTCCTTTATCTGATATATTGTTTGTGTAGACAAGATTTTTCTTGCACAACAATGACAAGTTTGGAAATATGTATACATATATTCGATTTGCCAATATTTTAACATAATTAACATGTAGTGGATATCCTGCCATCTAGGGGAGGGGTGGGGAGTTGGGGGAAAAATTTGTAACGGAAAGCTATGTAAGGGTTATTGTTGAAGAATTACCCACACATATGTTATGCAAATAAAATAAAAAAAAGAAAATTAAAAAAAAGAAAAAAAAAGGGTCACAAGAAGACTTCTACTCCTTTTAGTTGTCTAGATTCTCTAAGAGAAATTTATAGTAGGCTGTTCATTGTAAAACACACCCACCATCGGGAAGGCTGGGACACTGATGCATTGTTGGTGGAGCTGTGAACGGATCCAGCCATTCTGGAGAGGAATTTGGAGCTATGCTCAAAAAGTATCAAACTGTGCATACCCTTTGACACAGCAGTGTTTCTACTGGGTTTATATCCCAAAGAAATCATAAAAGAAGGAAAGGGCCCCATATGTTCAAGAATGTTTGTGGCAGCCCTTTATGTAGTGGCTAGAAACTGGAAACTGAATGGATGCCCATCAATTGGAGAGTGGCTGAATAAATTATGGTATATGAATGTTATGGAATATTATTGTTCTGTAAGAAACGACCAGGAGGACGATTTCAGAGAGGCATGGAGAGACTTACATGAACTGATGATGAGTGAAATGAGCAGAACCAGGAGATCATTATACACGGCAACACAAAGACTATATGACGATCAATTCTGATGGACATGGCTCTCTTCAACAATGAAACATTTCAAACCAGTTCCAATTGTTCAATGAAGAAAGCCATATACACCCAGAGAGAGGGGTGTGAAATGTGGACCACAACATAACATTTTCATGCTCTCAATTGATGTTTGCTTTAATTATGTTTCCTTTATCTGATTATTCTTTCTTGTAGATACGATTTTTCTTGTACAACAACGATAAGTGTGGAAATATGCTTACATATATTCGATTTGTCAAGTATTTTAACATAATTAACATGTAGTGGATATCTTGCCATCTAGGGAAGGGGTGGGGAGTAGGGGGGAAAAATTGTAACAGAAAACTTTGTAAGGGTTAATGTTGAAGAATTACCTGTACATATGTTTTGCAAATAAAAAGAAAAATAAATAAATGAGCTAGAGAAAAAAAAAAGATTATCAAAATTAAAAAAAATCACACCCACAATCACTGCTCTTGGGGGATGGTGAAGGTGGAGAAGGAACCTGAGGCTGATGAAATCAAGAATTGGGCTAAAGATGATCAGGTATTCACACTAAGTACAGTGCCAAAGCTATGGACCCTCAAGAGTAGGGAAATACTGGACTATCTAAGGAAAGGCAAATAAGTTCAAGTGAAAAACATCAAGTCAAAACTTTGACACCAATCAGCAGTGGCATCGTGACTCTTAAATTGTCCCTGAACTTTCTGCCTGGCCAAGATAGGAAGAACTTGTCTCAAAAAAATGTTAAGCATAGGAAGAATATATAGGAAAACATGAACAAGAATTACAAAGAAGTTATGGATGGGTTATAATGTACAGAGATAGAGGTGGTAACCACATTGATGAGGTTATGGATCTATTAATATGCTTAGGTATATGCAATTTATAAACAGCAAGGTATCAGTTCTTTACTCTCTAATCATACCATTTGTCCATTAAGGATAGTCATTTCAAGTTCTGGAAACTAATAACATTGATTAAAAGCTACTTTCAATTGTTACTAATGAATCTGTATTTTAAAAAAATTAGAGAAAAAATAGAAAAATTTTAAATGGAATTTATTTCCCTATTCCTGATCAAGAATAAAGGGGGGAAAATTGAAAATATGAACATTTCAAGTATCTTTTAAAAAGCATCTAAGCATCTTTTAAAAATAAATCATTTTACTAATTAGTATTACTGATAATTTTACTACTGAGGATCTAGGTATCCTCAACATAGCAATCCAAGTCATCCTTACTCTATTGCCTTGTCTAATCTTTGAGATCCAAATCCATAATTTGCCCCTAATTTAGCATTCATTGGGTATTTTATGTTTGTGGTACCTATTGATGCAGTATACTATACTATGCACCAAAAAGAAATATACATACAAATAAGACACAACCCCTGCCCTCAAGAAGCAACAAATAAAAAATAAAACAACAAATAAAAACGGAAATGCATTGCCATGAAAGGAAAGTTGGATTGAAAAGATATGAGATCAGCTTGTCATCTAGTTTCCATCATTCCCTAGTATTTAGTTCAAGGAAATTGTTTCAAATGATCAAATGACACTCAGATTTTTTTTTTTATTTTGATGATAAGAATATTGAGAGAGGAAAAAGATAAGTGATTTCCCCAAGATCACATAGGTAATTAGTAGGAATAAGAATCCCTATGTTCAGGACTCCAAATCCAGGATCCTTTCCACTACACCATACTCTCTTATTCAAAGTCCTCAATATATAAGGTTCCTTCTTTCCAACTCTAACATTCTATGATTCTGTTAGGTATATACAATAAGGAAGATCAGATATGTGCCCAAGTAATCACAAAATGAGGCCAAAATGGTAATGAATATAAGAATTCAAAGAAAGAAAAGATTATTTTCAATAGAGTAAATCAAGAAAGCCTTCATGGAGGACTTGAACTTGAAAGTTAAGTAGAATTTTGACAGCAAGTGATATCAATCCAATCTATGTGCTTGAGCTAGCTACACAGATTTAAGAATAAATAGGTTGCTAAATTTCTCATATACATATTCCCATATACTTTGGAAACTGGTAAACATTATAAGTCAAGGTTGCTTTATTGTTTTGTTGATTGTTTAGGTTTAAGAAAGTAATAGAGAAAAATGCTAATAATCCATATTAAACTTTAAAATATGTTTGTGTAGTTTTTTTTTTGGCAGGGGGAAGCCAGTTATTAAACTTTACCAGAACATCTCTGCCTCTAGGCCTATTTCCTCATCTATAAAATAAAAGGTATTAGGCTAGCTGATTTCTAAAGCTCCTTCTAGCTCCAATATTCTAAGATTTTATGGAAATCCTATTCAATCTCAAAATGCATTAAACACTACTATGGCACAAAATATGCAGTTTTAATAAGGAATTTTTCAAATGTTTGTATATATGACTTTTCAATGTTATTGAAGTAGCTTTTTAATCATTGTTAACTTATCAAAAATACTACTATCACATGGGGAACATCTGAAAAATTTTAACATTAAAAAAGGTGATCAGTTGATCTGGTTTAGATTTTTAAGTTTCTGTATTTAGGGGTTTTTTGTTTGTTTTGGGTTTATTTTTGTGGGTTTTCAAAAATGTTATTGTAGCCCAGGTTTAGAAACAAATCCCTAACTTTCCTCTAGTCTTTCTGTTTTTGTTCTCTCTGTGGGTCTTTTTGTGTATGAATGTGTGCATGTATGCATGTGTGTATGTGTGTGTATGTGTGTGTCTGTCTTTCTCTGTGTGTCTCTGTGTCTGTCTCTTTATGTGTGTATGTCTGTGTCTGTCTCTATGTATGTCTCATCCTCATCCTCCTGAGCAACTGATTTGATTATTCTACCTCTACCTACTTGAACATATTGGGGTCTTTTCCTAGAAGAATAATCATACTACTATTACCCTCTGAGCATCTTAGGAGTGACTCTTGTGAGTAACTGTTCCTAGCAACATCGTAGGTCAAGAGCCTCCACCAATGGAGAATGGAGCCATTAATAGTCAATCTTATCCAAACTGTTTTTACTGAAAATGCAAAGCAAAACCAAAGTTTACATAATATTTCATCCTTAAATCTCAATTATACTCTCATCAATGTACACAGTGTCTCTGGGAAGTGTTCAAAGTTTAAAATCTCAAGGGAATCACACATGTAGGAAACACATGTAGTCAGGGTAATTCATACTTAGAAATCTAGATCTCAGTATTCTCATTGTCTCAAAAAACTGTTCATAAAAGTTCTGTGATAAGAGTTGCTTCTGTGTTCAACAGCTCCCCCTTCTAAGCCAAATTGATTTACTTTCTCTTTGACTAATAGGATACAATTTTTCAGCTGGATGAGTCAGTATTCTGAAGTCTTCTCTAATTCTTTGCTTCCAAGCTCTTCCTCTGTTTCCTGGATATAATCCTCTACATCAACTGTAATATACCTCACTTCCAACTGCAAGCTTAAATGACTGCATCCAAAGTAATATTATGTTCTTTTAGGCAAAGGCAACAACTTTTATACTAAAGTTGGCAAGATCCTCTGCTTTTTTGGTAGGCTTCTCCTTCATCTTTTAGCAACATCAGATGGCAATGCAGATAAATATTTTTGGTATTCTCTTATCTGCTATTCTTCTTAGGAGTAAATCATGAAAGAGATCAAAATATATTCTCTCTATTATTCATTCTTTTTAGCAATAAATCACAAAAGAAAATAAATTGAAGTTTCTTTATCCTTTTTTCTGCTTATTAATTAGCAGTAGGTAATAGTAAAAAAAGCACACTAGCCTCTCACTGGCCAACCAATTTGCCTGGCAACAAGGGTTAACAGAGATAAAAGTTCAAGTTTCCCTTTAACATCATTCTAAAATCTGTTCTTTTATCTCTTTCTTCTTTCTTGGATCATCAAGTAAAATGTCCCTCAAGTCTCAAGAAACTCACATTCTGACATGAGAGAGGTTTCAGCTGCAAGTCAAATGGAATGATCTTTATGGTACAGCAGAAAAGTAGATGGTGATGAATCATCATTAATATTATTTCTACTGAGAAGTCATATATTCTTCTGATATTGAATTACTTGATGGAGCCAAAGACGTGGTAGTAAGAAGTTTTTTTCTGGGAGAGACTTTAGAAGCTAGGGCTACTGGGCAACTAGGGGCTGCAGCACTCATAGAGGAAGTTGGCAGATAACATAACCATAAAAATTGATGCCTTGGATGATGATTGCAGATATGAGCTGCCAATAGGGCAAGTGGTCTGGAGTCATGGGGAACTGCTATTGTCAAAGCTCTTGGGCTTATGTGCCTACTGACGGCCAGCCATTAGTCAGAAGTTGGTGATGGTGTTGAGAATTGCAGGTCCATTTTCCACAAAAGTCACTCCACTCAATAATTGCTTTTTATAATTTCTCTATCCCTTTTTCTTATCAGCAGCAAATGATAGTAGAAAATATATCCTGGGTTGTAGGATTGTAGAAATGCTCTTTTATTAATACATTCAGATATGTATACTATACTTAAAAATGGTTAAAAAACCTTCCTTTCGGGGGCAGCTAGGTGGCGCAGTGGATAGAGCACCAGCCCTGAAGTCAGGAGGACATGAGTTCAAATCTGGTCTCAGACATGTAACAGCTGTGTGACCCTGGGCAAGTCACTTAACCCCAATTGCCTTAGCAAAAAAAAAAAAAAAAAAACAAAAACAAAAACCTTCCTTTCTAATTCATTGTAATAGTGTAGTTGGGGACTGAGTGCTGCTACTAATCTAGAGTTCTTTTAACCATGAATTTTTACAGTTGGGCAAGCATCAAAAACAATGGTGGGAGCCAATGGCAGGAAAAGTATCTTTGTTTAGTGAATACTATCTGTAGATAAGACAAAAATGCTGAGATACTAGGACAAGGCAGGGACTCTGGAGGAAGTAGTGGAGCAAGCAACAGCCATCTGGTAGCTTTCTACATCAAAGTAGATTATTGTATTATTAATTATTTCTGTTTACTAAGTGCTAGGCTGTTTTATTTCTATACTGCTGAAGGGCTGCAAATCCCATTATCTCACTGGAATTAGTACAGTGAACCAAGTATTGAACTTTGAGCCTGGAAGACTTAGATTTATGTCTTGTATCTGGTACAAACTTTGATTCTGAATGAAGCTACTTAATTTCTGTAAACCTCATTTCCTCATTTGTAAAATGAAGGGGTTGGATTAGACCTCTAAGGTCTCTTCCAGTACTAAAGCTATGATCTTAGGAAGTGTCTAAATTCAACAAAAGCTTTTGACAACTTGCCCAAGCTATGCTCTGCATGTCCAGAAACATTGGGTACTTTCTGCCTGAGTCTAAGAGAAAGGGGGAGGTAAAATTTATTCAGTACTTTGGTGTGATTTCTTCATCAGCACCTACAACTAGTTAGTGCAAAAAGTTCCTAGTAAAGTATTGCCTTATCCATAGGTTTGGGGAAGCTTCATACAGAATCAGAGGGTAACAAGAAGTCAATATGAAGAATTCTCCTTGACCTATGGTCATTTCTTTCATACATCTTATTTTGAGGCAGAGTTTCTGGAGTTTTTAACAGACCCAACAAGGGTATATGTGTATGTATGTGTGTATTTATGTGTGTACTTATAAGCTAGTTGGGTAAATCATTTAACGTCTCAGTGCCTTTGTTCTCTTACCTGTAAAAGAAGTCTTGGATTTGACTTTTTCTAGCTCTGGAATCCTGTTATTGTCTGTGATTCTGATGTAGTAAATACCCTGAGATTATTTCAACTCCCACTTGACTCAAAAAATCAGATCTCAAGACTGGCTACTATATTCACCCCCTCTACTCCTCTAGGGGCAACAAAGGCTGTAGGGGAAAGTGGAAAGGACTCTAGTCTACAGAAGCCCCTACCATTTAATCAGTCAAACTTAAATACCTTTTAGAAAGGATTATTTACCAAGGTGGTATAGTTAAAAATAGTTGTTACACAACATCACCAAGAAGCTCTGTCACAATCTCCCACCAGTATGCATAAAGTCTAGGACAAAGAGGACTCACACTTAGATCAAGCACAGAATGGCAAAACAGTAATTCATAACTCCTGAGGTCCTTTTGCTGGGATCCCCTAGAAGTTCTTAGGTTAGGTGTGGGTGTGGCTTTTCTGCTGGTCTCTTTTTAAAGGCTTGCTTTCTATACACTCTGACCTTAGTACCCAATGCAGACATTATTGTCAGCTGATCCAAGTGTGTTGGTTGGATGGCAACAGGAAGACCCAAAGTCCTTTGAATCTTCAAAGTTGAGAAGGCCTTTCTCTGGTCAAGGGGATAGGGAGAAGGTTAAGTCTATGGACTCTGCTCCTCCCCCCCTCCCCCAAAAAAACAATAAAGTAAAATAAATTCTTGCTCCAGGGATTTAACTGGAATGCTCTTTTCACACTTTTTATGCTTCCTGGATTCCTCAGCCAATCTGCTGAGCACTCTTCATGTGCAACATCATCTTATTTAAAAATTAGTGTAAGATTGATTGGCTATTTGAAATTAAACTATGAGATTGATTGATTATTCTCACCTGATAAAAAGACCCAAGGCATAGCATTATATCCCTTATTTTAAATGACAATTAATTTACTCAATTTATCCCTGTCCTTACACTGACATTCTAATAATTTGAACTAGTTCCTTGTATCTAATAAATGAGGTCGTGGTAACCATCTATCCACAAAATATTCATGCCAATCCACCACCTTCTCTCACTCTTAGAGAAAAAAACATAAGGCAATTCACATTTAGTATAAGGAATGAATCTTAAGAGGTCATCAAATACAACCCCTCTCATTTTACATTTAAGCTGAGAGAGCTTAAATAATTTGCCCATAGTCACACAGATCCTAAAAGTCAGAGGCTGTATTTGAACTCAGTTATTCCTAACTCCAAACACAGTGCTCTATTCATTGTATTTGTATATACAATCCAAACCTGGTCATCTATTCAGCAATTGTTTATTGTTACTTTTTTCCTTTCTGTGATTTAATATTCAAACATTCTATTTGTGTCCCTTGATTCAAATAGTGTTTTGTACATTTGAAAATTATCTCTTTAAGATATTTATCTTCAAGATTTTTAAAAATTGCTTTTATTTGAAGTATAATTCTGAGAACTTGGGCAAGGTTCTCCATAAAGTAATTAGTGACTATTTCCCCAACCTGAAGTAACTTACAAAAAGTAGAGATGGAACTTGATAAGCAAATAAGGCAAGTGAAGCAATAATGGGTCACTAACCCCAAGGTCTTATCCCTTTAACCTCTTGAGCACACGTACAAACAGATCAGGTGACATGCAGAAGAGTTATAGTTAGCTAAAATTACCTGGTTCACAGCCATGAAGTTTCCTAAGTTATGCATCCTTCAGCATTCACAGTTCTAGTGAATAGAGGTCATTGTATTCTTAGTTTTGTCTCAAACATTTTATCTATTATTATTAATATATTATATCAGATGTAATATATTAATATACTATTATTATTAATATATGTATGCATGTATATTATGTGTGAGTGTATAATTGTTCCTTTAATGGTAAACAAATCTTCTTAAGTGGAGTTTCTATTTCCCATAAAGTATAAACATGGTTAAGTTATTTTTAAAAAGAATACAGTGGGAAGTATTCCATTTAAGTAACAGCATTCTGTAGCTGACTAAAGGAATCAAGCTTGTTCATGGGGAAAATCATTCACTAAAGTACAGGATAAATTAATTGTATGTTTTCCAAACCATGCCTAATAATATTTACTTCAGTGGGTTACTATACTGCCTCCACCATTCATCAATTTAATCTTACTTCCAGAAGCACAGGGGCAGCATGCATTTGACCATTATAATCATTGCTCAAACAAAAATGAGGAAGAGTTGTTTTGAAAAAAATATATAGTCAAGTGACTATTTCAATTATTTCATTAAAAACCTGGAAGTCAAAAGACACTTGTCAGTCAATAAATATTTTAAAGTATCTACTATGTGCCAAGCATTGTGCTAATAATTGGTATCACATTTTCTCAGAACAGAACTCTTCTTAATCTGTTTCTATCATACATGTGGGCAGAGAAATTAGAGTAAATTATTCATCTCTCTGTCATCGTTATTATTATTTTGGTAGATTTGTGATTTTATTGATGTAGGAAACTCTCTGTGTGGAAAGAAACTCCCTTCAGTGATTCATATAACTGGTCTGAGAGTTACAGCCTTAGAAAAATTGCCTAGTGCACTACACGTTAAAGAAACTTGCTCAGTCGCACAGCAAGAATGTGTCAGAAGTCAGTCTTGAAATGAGATCTTTTTGATTTCAAAACCAACAACCTTCTAACAGCATGCTGATATCATTATATTTCCCCTCTACCATAGGAAGAGAAAAAATTAATCTGTACATTTGCCTCATTGACCATATATCAGAATACCATATTTCTTAGGGATTTGGCAAGCATTGAATCCCTGAGTCAGTTATCAATTTAAATTGGAAAAAAAAATCAATCATTCTGGCCACCAGAACCAACTGGATAAAAATAAAGCCAAATTTTCATTCAGTTGTTAATATTTTCTATTGCTAGCCATTTGAAAATAATCTTCTGATGGTCTTTCAAAGAATATAGCTCATAATATAACATTCTAGTAATCAAAAATGTCTAGTTCCAGAACAGAAGCCTCCTAAAAATCTTCCCCAAACTTTCCAACTAGTGGCTTCTATCAAGTTGTCATTATTAACTAAAACAAAAGTCTGGGGAAAATTCAGTATTTGTTAGTTTTTGCACTAACTAAAAATAGAACTTATAATAACATCACCACACATGCAAATGTCTAAAAGAAATTTGAATATTACGCCAATAAACTAACAAAATATTATAATTAATTAAGACTATATTTCTCAGATTATTAATTTTCAAAGAATCAAAATACAATGAAACATGATTAAGAGGCAACATAGAATTTTGTATAGGGAGTTGGTCTTAAAGGCAGGAAGATTTTGGTTCAAGCACAGCTTCAAACATGGATCATGAGCAAACAAGACTACCTCTCAGTACTCTGGGCAAGTTAACTGGCTCAATTCCTACTTCACCAATTTAACTTGACTGGTCTATATGCTGAGAAAACCAATGGAGTAATTTTCACTCAAAACTTGTTGGTTTTCACTTGAAGGTAGAACAAAGACAAAGGGACTTCCAGTAAACCTCAGGATCCTGAGCTTTCCTGGAAGAAATTTACATGTTCTGGTAGCTCATTTAAAACTAAAATTTACCCCTAAAACAATAAAGTCTTTTATCTTTTGTTAGTGAATTTTTTCCTTTCATTAATTTTTTCTCAGTTGTTAATTTCTTTTTTTTATTAAATCTTTTTATTTGTATAACATATGTATGGGTAGTTCCCCAACATTGATCTTTACAAAGCTTTCCATTACAAATTTTACCCCCCAGTCCCCTCCCCTCCCCTAGATGGCAGGAAGTCCACTACATGTTAATAATGTTGAAATGCTTGAGAATTTATGCAAGAAAAATCCTATCTACAAGAAAAAAAAAAGAATAAGAGAAAGGCAACACAATGCAAGCAAACATCAACCGAAAGCATGAAAATGTTACGTTTTGGTCCATATTTCATTTCCCTCCCTCTGGGTGTATATGGTTTTCTTCAGTGAACAATTGGAACTGGTTTGAGACAATTCTTTGTTGCAGAGAGCCATGTCCATCAGAATTGATCATCATGTAATACTGTTGTTGCTGTGTATGATGATCTCCTGGTTCTGCTCGTTTCACTCAGCATCAGTTCATGCAAGTCCCTCCAGGCCTCTCTGAAATCGTCCTGCTGGTCGTTTCTTACAGAACAATAATATTCCATAACATTCATATACCATGTTTTATTCAGCCACTCTCCAATTGATGGGCACCCCTTCAGTTTCCAGTTTCTAGCCACTACAAAAAGGGCTGCCACAAACATTCTTGCACATGTGGGTCCCTTTCCCTCCTCTAAGATCTCTTTGGGATATAGGCCCAGTAGAAACACTGCTGGGTCAAAGGGTATGCACAGTTTGACAACTTTTTGAGCATAGCTCCAAATTGCTCTCCAGAATGGTTGGATCCGTTCACAGTTCCACCAACAATGTATTAGTGTCCCAGTTTTCCCACATCCCCTCCAACATTCATCGTTATCTTTTCCTGTCATTTTAGCCAATCTGACAGGGGTGTAGTGATACCTCAGAGTTGCCTTAATTTGCATTTCTCTGAACAATAATGATTTGGAGCAACTTTTCATATGACTAGAGATGGTTTTAATTTCATCATCTGAAAATTGTCTGTTCATATCCCTTGACCACTTATCTATTGAAGAGTGGCTTGAATTCTAATATATGAGACAATTCTCTATATATTTTAGAAATGAGACCTTTATCAGAACCATTAAATGTAAAGATGATTTCCCAATTTGATGCTTCCCTCCTAATCTTGTCTGCATTTGTTTTGTTTGTACAGAAACTTTTTAACTTAATATAATCAACATTATCCATCTGGTGTTCAATTAGGAGTTCCAGGTCTTCTTTGGACATAAATTTATTCCATCTCCACAGGTCTGAAAGATAAACTATATTACGTTCCTCTAACTTGCTTACAAAGTCCCTCTTTATATCTAGATCATGAACCCATTTAGATCTTATCTTGGTATGTGGTGTTAGGTGTGGGTCAAGCCCTAATTTCTTCCACACTAGTTTCCAATTTTCCCAGCAGTTTTTGCCGAATAGTGAGTATTTATCCCAAAAGCTGGGGTCTTTGGGTTTATCGAATAATAGATTGTTAAGGTTATTGCCTAGATTGTCCTGATATCCTATCCTGTGCCACTGATCAACTGCTCTATTTCTTAGCCAGTACCAAACAGTTTTGATGACCGCTGCTTTATAATATAGCTTTAGATCTGGTATAGCAAGGCCACCTTCATCTGCCTTTTTTTTTCATTAATCCCCTTGAAATCCTGGACTTTTGTTCTTCCAAATGAACTTTGCTACTATTTTTTCTAGATCTGTAAAATAATTTCTTGGGAGTTTGATTGGTATGGCACTAAATAAGTAGATTAGTTTGGGTAGTATTGTCATTTTTATTATGTTTGCTCTGCCTACCCATGAGCACTTAATATTTTTCCAATTGATTAGGTCTGATTTTATTTGTGTGGAAAGTGTTTTGTAATTTAGTTCGTATAGTTTCTGACTTTTCCTTGGCAGAGAGATTCCCAAATATTTTATCCTATCATCTGCTATTTGGAATGGAATTTCTTTTTGTATCTCTTGCTGCTGAACTTTGTTGGTAATATATAAAAATGCTGATGATTTATGTGGATAAATTTTGAATCCTGTCACTTTGCTAAAGTTGTGAATTGTTTCTAGTAGTTTTTTAGTTAAGTCTCTAGGGTTCTCTAAGTATACCATCATGTCATCTGCAAAGAGTGATAATTTGGTTTCTTCATTACCTACTCTGATTCCTTTTATCTCTTTTTCTTCTCTTATTGCTAAAGCT
>JAJPUD010028885.1:0-14320 GCA_023553655.1 Myrmecobius fasciatus
TGGGGGGAAGGAGGGGAAAAGCTTGGGGAAAAAAAGTTTTTGCAAAGGTCAATGTAGAAAAATCACTCATGTTTGTAAATAAAAAGCTTTATTAAAAAATAAAAATAAAAATAAAATTCATATTGGTAAAATGAAATGAAATGAAATGAAATGGGGCTATTTAAATAATTTATTTATTTATTTTTTATTTCTATTTTTTTTATTTTATTTGCATAACATATTTGTGGGTAATTCTTCAACATTAACCCTTACATAGCTTTCTGTTACAAATTTTCCCCCCAATGCCCCACCCCTCCCCTAGATGGCAGGATATCCACTACATGCTAATTATGTTAAAATATTGGCAAATCAAATATATGTATACATATTTCTAAACTTATCGTTGTTGTTCAAGAAAAATCTTATCTACGCAAAAGATATATCAGATAAAGAAAACACAATGTAAGCAAACATCAATCAAGGAGTATGAGAATGTTATGTTGTGGTCCACATTTCACATCCCTCTCTCTGGGTGTATATGGCTTTCTTCAGTGAACAATTAGAGGTGGTTTGAATCATTTCATTGTTGAAGAGAGCCATGTCCATCAGAATTGATCATCATATACTATTGTTGTTGCTGTGTATAATGATCTCCTGGTTCTGCTCATTTCACTCAGCATCAGTTCATGTAAGTCTCTCCAAGCCTTTCTGAAATCGTCTTGCTGGTCATTTCTTACAAAACAATAATATTCCATAATATTCATATACCATAATTTATTCAGCCATTCTCCAATTGAAGGACATCTATTCAATTTCCAGTTTCTAGCCACTACAAAAAGGGCTGCCACAAACATTCTTGCACATGTGGGGCCCTTTCCTTCCTTTATGATTTCTTTCGGATATAAGCCCAATAAAAATGCTGCTGGGTCAAAGGGTATGCACAGTTTGATAACTTTTTGAGCATAGCTCCAAATTGCTCTCCAGAATGGCTGTATCTGTTCACAGCTCCACCAACAATGCATCAGTGTCCCAGCTCTCCCACATCCCCTCCAACATTCATCATTAACTTTTCCTGTCATTTTAGCCAATCTGACAGGTGTGTAGTGGTACCTCAGGGTTGTCTTGATTTGTATTTCTCTGATCAATAGTGATTTGGAACACCTTTACATATGACTATAAATAGTTTTAATTTCATCCTCTGAAAATTGTCTGTTCATATCCTTTGACCATTTATTGATTGGAGAATGGCTTGAATTTTTATAAATATGAGACAATTCTCTATATATTTTAGAGATGAAACCTTAATAAGAACCCTTAAATGTAAAGATGATTTCCCAATTTATTGATTCCCTCCTAATCTTGTCTGCATTGGTTTTGTTTGTACAAAAACTTTTTAACTTAATATAGTCAAAGTTATCTATCTGGTTTTCAGTTAAGAGTTCCAGTTCTTCTTTGGACATAAATTTATTCCATCTCCATAGGTCTGAGAGGTAAACTATATTACATTCCTCTAATTTACTTATAGTATCACTCTTCATATCAAGATCATGAACCCATTTAGAGCTTATCTTGGTATGTGGTGTTAGATGTGGGTCAAGCCCTAATTTCTTCCACACTAGTTTCCAGTTTTCCCAGCAGTTTTTGTCAATAGTGAGTACTCATCCCAAAAGCTGGGGTGTTCGGGTTTATCAAAGACTAAATTGCTATAGTTATTGCCTAGTTTGTCTTGTGATTCTATCCAATTCCACTGATCGACTACTCTATTTCTTAGCCAGTACCAAATGGTTTTGATGACTGCTGCTTTGTAATATAGTTTTAGATCTGGTACAGCAAGTCCACCATCGTCAGCCTTTTTTTTTCATTAATTCCCTTTAAATTCTTGACCTTTTGTTCTTCCAAATGAATTTTGCTACTATTTTTTCTAGATCTGTAAGATAATTTCTTGGGAGTTTGATTGGTATGGCACTAAATAAGTAAATTAGTCTGGGTAGTATTGTCATTTTTATTATATTCGCTCGGCCTACCCATGAGCATTGTAAGTTTTTCCAATTGACTAGGTCTGATTTTATTTGTGTGGAAAGTGTTTTGTAGTTTAGTTCATATAGTTCCTGACTATCCCTTGGAAGATAAATTCCCAAATATTTTATACTATCAACAGTTATTTTGAATGGAATTTCTTTTTGTATCTCTTGCTGCTGAAATTTATTGGTAATATATAAAAATGCTGATGATTTATGTGGATCTATTTTGTATCCTGCAACTTTGCTAAAGTTGTGAATTGTTTCTAGTAGTTTTTTAGTTGAGTCTTTAGGGTTCTCTATGCATATCATCATGTTATCTGCAAAGAGTGGTAATTTGGTTTCCTCATTACCTACTCTAATTCCTTTAATCTCTTTTTCTTCTCTTATTGCTAAAGCTAACATTTCTAATACAATATTAAATAGCAATGGTGACAGTGGGTAGCCTTGTTTTACTCCTGATCTTTTTGGGAATGGTTTTATTTTGTCTCCATTACATATGATGCTTGCTGATGGTTTTAAATAGATGCTACTGATCATTTTAAAGAAAAGCCCATTTATTTCTATACTCTCTAATGTTTTTATTAGGAAGGAGTGTTGGATTTTATCAAATGCTTTTTCTGCATCTATGGAGATAATCATATGGTTTTTGTTAATTTGGTTATTAATATAATTAATTATGCTAATAGTTTTCCTAATATTGAACCAGCCCTGCATCCCTGGTATAAATTCTACTTGGTCATAGTGTACTATCCTGGGGATGACTTTCTGTAATCTCATTGCTAATATCTTATTTAAAATTTTTGCATCAATATTCATTAGGGATATTGGTCTACAGTTTTCTTTCTCTGTTTTCACCCTACCTAGTTTCCAGTTACCTTTTTTAGCTCCCTTTGTAACAGGCCAATTTGGTTCATTGCATTCTTTTTCCATTTTGCTAATTTTATTTTTCAGTGAATTGTTGTCTTTTTCCAATTCAACGATTTTGTTCTTCAGTGAATTGTTCTCTTTTTCCAATTCAACATTTTTATTTTCCAGTGAATTGGTGATTTTTTTTCCATTTCACCAATTTTGTTTTCCACTTTTTCATATCTCTGTTACAGTGCATTATGTCCTTTGTGCACTGATCTCAATTTATTTCCCCATTTTTCTTCTAACTCTCTTTTGAGATTCTTTATGCAATTATCCATGTAAGCCTTCTGAAATGGGAACCAGTTCATGTTCGCCTTTGTGGCTTCCTCTGGGGTTGCTTTCCCTTTAGGAACCTCAGAATCTGGGGTCTGCCCTTCTTTCTCTCCATAAAATGTATCTATGGTGAGAGCTCTCTTCTGCTTCTTACTCATGTTTTAGAGCTTAAGGTCCTATTCAAGCAGGGTACCTGCAACTGTTTCAGTTTGCCCTGGGGCAGTTCACGTAGTTGACTTCTGGTGCAGGGCTGCTCTAGCTAGACCCACAATAGGTCCATGCTTTCAGCTGCTCTCAATCCACATTTTCCCCGAGGCAGATCTGCCAAAGCACCTGCCTGCAAGCAGAGCAAAGTGGCCAAGCATCTCCCAGAGATTTCCTGGGATCCTAGAATCTGCCAACCTCTGTCCCAGCCCCATTATGCCCAGGTTGCAAGTTGGCACCTGTGTGGCAAGCTGCCGATCCCCTGCTCGTCTGAAACTGACCTGCTCCAGAGTTCTTCCAAAGTAAATTTTTGATAGAAGTGCGTTGTACTCCAAGTGTTTGATGGAGCCCTTACTCCAGAACCAGTTCTGAGACTTAATTTGTACTTGGTCTGAGGGAAGATCTGAAGAGCTTCTTATTCTGAAACATCAGGGCAGTTAATTTTATGATTTCCTGTAAGATGGTATCTGGGTTCTTTTTTTCATCATGGCTTTCACAAAGTCTAGCAATCCTTAAATTGTCTCTTCTAGATGTGTTTTCCAGTTCAATTGTCTTACCTAGGAGATATTTCACATTTTCTTCTATTTTTTTCATTTCCTTTTGGTTTTGTTTGATTGATTATTGAAGTCTTATTGAGTCACTCACTTCCATTTGTTTAATTTTAATTTTTAGTATATTATTTTCTTCAGTTACCTGTTTTAGCTCCTTTTGTTATTGGCCAGTTGAACTTTTTTGTTCATTACATTCTTTTTCCATTTCTCCAATTTTGTTTTGGTGTTTTTTTCATATCTCTTTTTTAGGGCATTATATGCTTTTCCAGTCCTTCTTGCAAGGATCTCACTTCATTTTCCTATTTTTTTGCCTGTCTCTTTTGAAATTCTTTATGCAGTCTTCCAGGAAAACCTTGTGAAATGGGGACCAGGTCATCTCTCCATTTGTGGCTTACTCTGGAGTTGTTTTACCTTTAGGGGATCTGAGGTCTGTTCTTCTTACTCTTCATAAAAGCTTTCTATGGTAAGAGTTCTTTGTTGTTTTTTATTCATTTTTTTGGCTTGAGGTCTGTTCAGAGTAAAGGAGTGACAACTGCTTTAATTTGCCCTAGGGCAGTTCTGCTGATTGATTTGTAGTGCTGGTTAATTGCAGCTAGGTCCAACTTTTGGGGGGCTCATTTGTACAAAATTTACCTTTTACAAAAGGCTAATCTGCCAAACTACTTGCTTGCAACCAGGGCAGTGTGGCCTAAGAAGCTCACAGAAGCTTCCCAGGTGCTTAGAAACTGCAAAGGTCTGAGTTCGGCCCAGCTTCCTGCCCTGTCTCCCTACACTGCCATCTGGGCTCAGAAGACCACCCCCCTGCCTGATTGAAATAGACCTGTTCTGAAATTGTTCCAAGGTAACTTCTCAGACTGTGTTGTGTTCCAAATATTTGGGGTTACTTTGACTCTAAAATCAGTTTAGAGGATTAATCTGCTGTCAGTTTGAAAAGGTTAGAGAAGGTCACAGAGAGTCATGTCTGCTCTCTGCCATATTAGCTCAACTCCTTTCAAATTCAAATATTAAACAAAACTTTTTTTTTTCCTAACAGGAATAGAAAGCCACTGAAGCCTTGTAAGGAAGGGAGAGATATGGTCAAAACTGTATTATAATATTTTTTTGCAGCTTTAGGGGGATTATGGAGAACTAGAAATAGGAGAAACTAGGTGCAATATGACGAAATAAGAGGTTATTGCAGTAGTCCAGGTAAGAGACAGGGTATTGAACTGGAGTGGCTGTGATATTACAGGAGAAAAGGAAACAGATACCAGATATGTTGAGGAGAAATCAATACAACTTGTATATGTGGTTGGATGTGACATTGGTAAGTATTATTGGAAGCAAAAAATAGGATTTGGGGATCTTGGATCCCCTCAATAAGAATAGAAAAGTTAAAACAAATGGTGGATTCAATGAGAAAGCTAACTTTAGTACTCAGCTGGTTGAATTTGAGATGCCACATGACATCTAGGTAGAGATGTCAAGCTGGGACAAGGAGACATGAGAGTGGAGTTCAAAAAGTTGAAGGCTAGAGATGAAGATGGCTTGTTCTGTAGTGTAGGAATTGATGAAAACAGAGAGAAAAAAATGTTTGCTATGATCCAAATGTATTCTTTAACATTGGACCCAGATTTCTAATTCCAGGCTATCATGTAAGTGTGACTTAGACCAAATTGACTCCAAAGCACTTTGGGAGACTGTGGGGAGGAAGCTGGTTTAATTTAACATTGGGTTTATTTTTATTGTTATTGATAACACCACTTCTCTCTTTGCCATGTTTTGTAAAGTATATTAGGCTTTAAAGTCTCCCTCATTCCTTGTAATATCTACTATGTTCCAGCTGCCTATATCTGAAAGTGAACCATTACTTTGACAGGAAAAAATCCTTTCTGCATTAATTCCTCAATATAAAGAATGATCAAGCTGTAGGATGGGGGGAGGAAGAAGCTAAAGTTTATTACTTAATTACTGTATTAGTAATAAAACTGTGGACTAAATCAAAATAAGATTGTAGGTAGTCATAAAACTAGAAACAACATTAACCTTCTGTTGGATCACATTTAAACATTAAACAGGATTTTAAAAAATAAAATAACAAGTTATTTCTTACTTCTAGATTGTTGCTGCTCATTCTTGGCTTAAATAATAGCCCTCCCATTTTCTATAATATCTTTCTGTAAATCTCATTCCTTGTTAACATTTCCTGAATATCTCATTGCAAATCTATGTATTGATTAGTATGGGGAGTGTTTTTTTTTCCTTTTTTGTAAAAGTAAAATAGTTTCCATTAGATAGTATAAAAATATAGAACATGTTCTAAAACTAAATAATACTATTATTATATATGATGATGATGGATTATATACAGTAAAATTTATACTTTATAAAGTACTTCATATTTTTTGATCTTTTATATAATGTTCTTATCCTTAAGGATTTCTGATCACTTTACCATAGGTTCCTAACAGCTTCTTTTGTGAAAGGAAAAGAAAAGATAACAGTGTTACAGAAAGACAAATAGAGTTTTATCAAGGCTAGGGGACCTTCACAAGGTCATGCAGCAAAGAAAGGGAAATCTGAGAGTGGAATTTATCTTTTATAACTGCTACTTCCATTTCTTACCTGCTAAAATGTATCAATCTTATATTTAAACATCAATAAGTTAAACTCTTAAGTGATTGTTGAATGTCACTTTCTAAAAGAATTCCATTTCTCTTTCTTTTGTAACAATGTTGTGCATCTTTATATTCTATTTTAGGTAATCATTTTAAAAATAATCTTCAAATTCAATTTAAACTTTAACATTATTAAGTGCTTGCTATATATAAAATACTGGGTACTGGACTGGCCTCTGAGGATATGAAGTAAAAAAACAAAAAACAAACAAACAAACAAAAACTAATCAGTCTTAAGACTTTCATTCTACTGAGAGTAGATGTACAACAAGCAAATTCAAAATAATATCATGTATTTGTGGCTCTGAGAGAGACAGAGAGTGAAAAGACAAAGAGAAGAGAAGAGAAAGAGAGAGAGAGGTTTTCTTTAAAAAAGATTTTGTTTCTATTTTTTCCTTAATGACTATCAGGTGGTCAATAGGAAGGTGAAAAGGGGTAAGTTCTGAGACTAGAGAAAAGGAGATAGGTAAGAGGTGTTATGAAAGGGAAATTGTTATGATTTGGCAACTGATTAGATTTAGACAAGAGAAGAATGAAGAGTCAAATCTGACTCCATGTTCTTGAAATAATAAGAAGACTGATGGAGCTTTTAATAGTATGCATTGTCGAAACAGGGATTTATTTTATTTTATTTTTTTGCAGGGAACAGCACAAAGTATCCATTTTGGACATGCTGATTTTGGTATATCTAAGAAATATGCAGTTGGAGATTCCCAGCAGGCAAATAGTAATTTAGAACTGCTGTTTAGGAGAGATTAAAGGCCTTTGTATACTTCTTTTTTGAGACTATAGTTGGAGAGATAAAGTGGGCGGAGAAGGGGCATAGTAATACGAAATGATAACTTTTTCTTCCTTTCGCTGTGTACAATTCCTTATTTTTAAATTAATCTGCTTATTACTTTGAGTATTAAATTGTTAGTATACAGAAATGTTCTGATTTTGAAGTACAGCTTATTTGCAAAGTGGGTTATTAAGGAATTAATTATTACACTTTCACTATTTGACATCAGGAAAGAAACTTCCTAGGTGATTCAGAGCCTGACAGAAGGCAGTTGCACAGTAAGTAAGGTTGATTAACTGGGTGCATTTTCTTCTTCCTGTACTGTGGATAATAAACCATATTGGCAACACGGCTATCTTGCTATTGCTAGGAAGCCCTGGTATTAGGAAAAGTGTAGTGAGCTGTGACATGGTCATAATATTGCAAAGAGATTGGAAAGTGGGCATTATCTTGAACTTATGTAACTTTAAAAATATTTAATTTTTATGCAGAGACCCAAGACTACATGAAATCATCTTTTAAAACAAAATCTATCAACATCTCAAACATTGTTGGAAATCATCCTAATCACTTTCCCAATCAGATATGTCATCATCCTTGATGCAAGATAGATGCAGGGAGAGGAAGCACCTAGGTAGTACGGTGGATAAAATGTTGGCCCTGGAGTCAGAAACATTTTTTCCTGAGTTCAACCTTGGCTTCAGATAATAAGTGTGTGATGCTGTGCAAGTCACTTAAATCTCTTTGCCTTAGTTACCTCATCTGTAAAATAAACTGGAGAAGGAAATAGCAAATCATTTTAATATCTTTGCCATGGAAACCCCAAATGGACTCAAAAAGATTTGAATGTGGTTAAAAAATTACTAAAAAAATAACAGACAGAGGGAGACTTTCTCTTTTGGGAGAAAATACTGCTTTGTTATCAGCAAAGTCAATTAGGGTATTTTTACTAAATGTATTTATTCTATGCAATATATGCTGGTCACCCAAGATATTTTTGGATTTTTAAAATACTTTTATATACAATCACATATATGCCTAATATCTCATGGTGAAGAATATGGATGGAGAGAAGTAGTGACAATTATAATTTAAATTAAGCTTTGGAGCACATTAATCATTCACTAATTTTGATATCAGTCAGTGTTAGACATAGGGAAATAGTCTTTGGGAGATAATGGACAGAAAATATTTTCACTGGAGGAGGAGGTATTAGCAGGTAGTTTTCAGAGGAGAGGGACAGCTGACCTTTCACAGATGAGGGAAATGGATCTTTCTTTTTGCCACTAAAAAGGCAGAGTAGAGGAGGTAAATATTTATGAGATAGAGAAGAAAAACTACAAATAAAATATTAGGTTTAGGGATAGAGAAAAATGTTGGGAGTCAGGAGATTTCAATGGTTTTCTCAGCTCCATCATCAGTTAGCTTCATGACATTGAGCAAATCATTTAACTTCTCTCTACCTCTCTGTGAATCCTTTTTAATGCTCTGTAAGATGGGGAAGATAATTCATATGATCAATTTCTTCTTTCATTTGACTTAAGAATCTGCTTCTTTTTCAGTAAAACTTCATTTAAAAATGATTAATTAGAATTATCAAATAATTGCTTGATTTCTGTCTATTAATGCCCAAAACAATATGTTGCAATTTTCAGGCTCTAAAGAACAGCGCTCAGAAAGGTTTCTACAAATTAAGAAAGTTATACCCACTTCACATTGTCCACAATAAATGCTTATGTTTTCTTATCCCAGAGAATGAAGTACAGAGCTACTGCAAGAGGTATAAAGTAGTGAAACAGCTTCAATATTTTGGATTCTTCCTTCCTTCCTCTCTCCCTTCCTCTCTTTCTTTCTTTTTTTTTGGGGGGGAGGTCATTCATTGATGTTAAATGACTTGCACAGGGTCACACAGCTATCAAGTGATGGAGGCCAGATTTGAACTCTTATTCTCCTGACTCTGAGGCTAATACTCTATCCATTTTTAGCTTAAAAAACACATATGTCTCCTTGACACAGTCTATATTATTGTAAAACTGATGTATCAACTATTTTCTGAACTAGTCATCCCATTCCCAACCATAATGTAGTCATGAAAGCTTTATTCAGGCCTACACTATTTTCCCTCCTTATCTCTAGATTTGAGGATTCCTTCAAGACTAGACTCAGTTGGGGCAGCTAGATGGTGCAGTGGATAGAGTACCAGCCCTGAAGTCAGGAGGATCTGAGTTCAAATCTTAGCCTCAATTGCCTCAAGCAAAAAAAAAAAGACTAGACTCAGTTGACATCTTGGTTTTCTTTAAGTTGTTGGAAAATTTCATGTTTTCTATTTTTTTTGTCCATTTTACTCCATATATTGTATTATATTTACCTAATTATATTTTATGTCCTTTCAGTAAACTGTAAACTCACTGAGAGTAGGAACTGCTTCTATTTCTCTTTATCCTCAAGGTCAATTCAAGTGTCTTACATATAAAATAAATTAATAAATGTTGGATTAATTTAGTTTTTGGGAATGCAAAACAAAATTATATCATAGCATTATTGAATAACAATTTCAGACATTTAAATGATTCAATGAGTGGAGTCTAGGCTAATCTATACTCAAGAAGAAATTTCATCTACAGTATAACTAACAAATACTCAGTTTTAAAAAGATATTAAATCAATGCTAATTTGGTTTAATAAGCACTTATTAAGCTACTAATATGGAGGAGGCAATATTTTAAGCCCCAGAAAGGCAAAGGAAAAAAAAATAGAAAGAGACCTTGTCATCAAGAAGCTTACATTCTATTGAATTTAATTATATAAGTGCTATGTATATAATTTATACCTCCCTTTTTCCATTTTCTTTTGATACAGATTCCCCCACCCCCATTTTAAACAAACAAAACAACAACAATGAAATACATGTTTGAACTAATTCTGGATGAATATTAATTTTGGTTTTAATTTGAGAAAAATTAAGAAGTTAAATTCCAAATAAAATTGTAGAATAAATTAATGTGACATACTCCTTAATAAAATACAGTTGCTTGTGGAAATTATTAAACACTGGCTCTGCTAAGGATCATTATAAAGCATAGATTAGCTTATTTTATTATCAAAGGTGTTAAAAGTAAAATCTAAGATTCTGCCTGGGGAAAAAAAATATGACTAACATGAAAAAAAAAATCTTGAGGCATTTGGGAGATAATAGGGAAAACAAAATAGAGTCATTCGTTGAACATAAAAGTAAATAAGAAAGATTTAGGGCATTGTAAAATTAAAATATTCTGGAACTTTATGCATTAAACTGGGATAATGTTTCACATTCAAGAAAAAAAATCATGAAATTGTTTTAAGATAAAATATTACACTCTTCTCCCATTAGCATTCATAAATGCATCCAGGACTTAAAAATATGAGTGTGTCTGAGGTTGGAGAGTTAATTCTTGAAGAACTTGATATATTAAATAAGCAAAATCATTTGTAAAGTGCAGTTATCTTGTTACTAAAAAAATCATGGGTGAATTGTTACATATTGTTTGAGGGGCTGAAGGGAAGAAATGGATTTATTTACATGTCTATGAAGTCATATGTGTTTTGATATTTTCTATTTAGTCAATTATTTTTATGTGGGAAATGACATTTTTCCCTAGTCAGGTGAAGTAACTTCAGTTAACTTTTGCAGATCATCCACAAAGAACATAGCATGGACCAAGGTACTAAGGGATTTTTCAAATGTTGAATTCTTATATTTAGTATCTGAATAAATTTCCATAGTGCATATGGGTATATTACTATCATAGTTATGCTCTGTGTATTTCTTTAATGTCTCTGTCTTAGGCTATTAGACAGTGAAGGTAATTCTTTTAATATACTGTCAATCCAATTACCTAGGATAATACAATAGGATTGGTTGGATGACAATGGCATTTACAATGGTTTGTTATTTCTAATATTCCAGTCTTTGCTGATTCTTATAATGAAACAAAAAGGAAAAAAAAAAACAACCTCTGAAGTTGAAAATTATGCAATAGTGAAACCTTTTCCTATCACTCTCCTTTTTGGCATCTGGCAAATTTTTAGAAATAACATTCTGTATTCACTTCTCCACTACCTCAAGTAAGATTATATTTGCTTAGCTTTTAGCAGTGTGCCTGGCACAATAAATACTTATTCCCTGTCCTTCTACCTACTCTTGTAATTTAACTTCTCTTATGTTTTCAATAAAGTTTTTAATGTCAAATACTAGAGATATTTTTAGTCATAGAATTTCTGTGTTGGAAGGAAAAAGTCATCAAGGTTAATCTGTATTCAAGCAGGAATCCCCTGTATAATATCCCTAGTGAATAGTAATCCAGTTTTACTTTGAAGATCCCCATGTTTAGATGATTCATTATTTTTTAATACTGCATCTTAGATGATTGTTAGGAGGTTGACCTTTAACAACGTTAAACATTGCCATCTGCAACTTTTTCCCTTTGCTGATATTTCTTTTTGGGTGATTTTTTTATAAAAAAATCTAGTTTCTGTTACAAACTTTCAGATTCTTTAGGAATCTTATGTACTCTGGGCTTTTTCTTTTGCAGATCATATTATAAGTTCCTTCAACCAATCCTTATACTAATCCTTATATTTTATATTTGTATCACCCAACATGCCCTCCACCTAGTTCTTTATATTATCCACAAACATGATAATTATATTTTCTATACTTGCAGCCAAATCATTGATAAAATCTCAAAGTTTCAGAGAGAAACTCTTTATCTTGTCAGAACTTAGGTTTTGTACCCCATTAGTTGTCCCAAGAAAAGGGATACATTTCAGTCAGACTACTTCCTCTCATATCACAAGTGAATACTATGCATTGACCAAGATGCTTTCATTCTTACTTTTCTAACTGTATAATGCCTGCCACTTATCCATAGGGAAGACAGAAACATAGGCAGACATAGATACTGACACAGCTTAATGTCCAGGTTCATTCTAATCATTGAATCAGAAGATATAGGAAAATATATCTGCACCTAGAGAGTGGACACTTCACTCATGTTCAAACTGCTCAAGTAATGGCATCGTAGATTTAGAAGTAGAAGACATTTTGGGAATTACTCCAAACTCCTCATTCTACAGATCAAGAAATTCAAGCTTAGAGAATTTAAGTAATTTGAATAAGGTCAAACAACTAGTAAGTAATAGAACTGGAATTTGAATTGATACAAAGTCTCTCTTGTCATTGTGTTTGATATTATTGACAGTGATTCTTTTTTTAAAGACTCTCTCCTTTATATTTTTTGATGCTTCATTATCTTGGATCTCTTCCTTCCTCTCTAAACTCCCTTTTGTATCTTTTTCATGGGCACCTTAAGCTTCCCTTTTGATTAATATTGTCCCATTTACCATTAGTTCTCTTTTCTTTTCTGTCTACACATCTTCTCTTGCTAACTGCTATCACTTATATCACTTCATCTCTCACTTCATATTTGCAATATGAATTTCTTTAGAAAAAAAGAAAGGGGAGGGGGCGGAGCCAAGATGGTGAACTGCGGACAGCTTTCTCTGTGAACTCCCTCCCACATTCCCTCAAACCCAGACAAAGTAAGCCTTAAAACTGGTTTCTGAGTGAGGTCCTCGCCAAGCATTTGGACTACAACACACTTCTATAAAAGATCTACCTTGAAAGAACTCCGGAGAAGGTTAGCCTCAGGGGAAATCGGCCTCTGGTCGCGATCGGACCCCGGCCGGGGCGGAAGTCAGGGCTGCGATAGAGGGGCGGATTTTGGGCACCCAGGAAGCCCCTGGGAGACGCCTGGGCCACTTTGCTCTGCTTGCGGGCAGGTGCTTTGGCAGATCTGCCTTTGGAAGGGGGTGGATCGAGAACAGCTGAAAACGTGGTCCTGGTGCGAATCTAGCCCGACCAGCCTCAGACTGGAAGTCAACTCGGCAAACTGCCCCAGGGCAAATATAAATTGTTGCAGTTTTCTCGGCTTTTGACCAATATCCCAACTTTAAATCATGAGCAAGAAGCAGAAGAGAGCTCTCACCATAGAAAGCTTTTACGGAGAAAAAATAGAACATTCCCCAGATCCTGACATTATGAAAACAATCCCAGATGAAGCCACAAAGGCAGACTTAAGTTGGTCTCCCTTTCAGAAGGCTTACCTGGATGATTGCATTAAGAATCTCAAAAGAGAGCTAGAAGAAGAATGGGGAAATAAATTGAGATCAGGGCAACAGAAATATCAAAAACTGGAAAAGAGGACTGGTGAATTGGAAAAAGAAAAGAGTTAACTGAAAAACAAAATTGGTGAATTGGAAAAAATCACCAATTCACTGGAAAATAAAAATGGTGAACTGAAAAACAAAATTGGTGAATTGGAAAAAGACAACAATTCACTGAAAAACAAAATTGGTGAATTGGAAAAAGACAACAATTCACTGATAAATAAAACTGGCAAAATGGAAAAAGAATGCATTGAATCCAGAAATTCAATTGGCCAGCTACAAAAGGAGCTAAAAAAGATAACTGAAGGAAATAATACTCTAAAAATTAAAATTGAACAAATAGAAGTAAATGACACAATAAGACTTCAAGAATCAGTTAAACAAAAACAAAAAAAATGAAAAAATAGAAGAAAATATGAAATATCTCCTAGGAAAAACAACTGACTTGGAAAACAGATCCAGGAGAGACAATTTAAGGATTATCGGACTCCCTGAAAGCCACGATGAAAAAAAGAACCTGGATGCTATCTTCCAGGAAATCATGAAAGAGAATTGCCCTGATGTTTTAGAATCAGAAGGCAAAATTGGCATTGAAAGAATTCACCGATCACCTCCAGAAAGAGACCCCAAAATTAAAACCCCAAGGAATATCGTGGCCAAATTTCAGGACTATCGCACCAAGGAAAAGATATTGCAAGCAGCTAGAAAGAAACAGTTCAAATACCGAGGAACTGTCAT
>JAJPUD010028886.1:0-14319 GCA_023553655.1 Myrmecobius fasciatus
TCAGTGAATTGTTGTCTTTTTCCAATTCACCAATTTTGTTTTTCAGTTCACCATTTTTATTTTCCAGTGAATTGGTGATTTTTTCCAATTCACCAATTTTGCTTTTCAGTGAACTGTTTTCTTTTTCCAATTCACCAGTCCTATTTTCCAGTTTTTGATATTTCTGTTGCCCTGATCTCAATTTATTTCCCCATTCTTCTTCTAGCTCTCTTTTGAGATTCTTAATGCAATCATCCAGGTAAGCCTTCTGAAAGGGAGACCAACTTAAGTCTGCCTTTGTGGCTTCATCTGGGATTGTTTTCATAATGTCAGGATCTGGGGACTGTTCTATTTTTTTCTCCATAAAAGCTTTCTATGGTGAGAGCTCTCTTCTGCTTCTTGCTCATGATTTAAAGTTGGGATATTGGTCAAAAGCCGAGAAAACTGCAACAATTTATATTTGCCCTGGGGCAGTTTGCCGAGTTGACTTCCGGTCTGAGGCTGGTCGGGCTAGATTTGCACCAGGACCACGTTTTCAGCTTTTCTCAATCCACCCCCTTCCAAAGGCAGATCTGCCAAAGCACCTGCCCGCAAGCAGAGCAAAGTGGCCCAGGCGTCTCCCAGGGGCTTCCTGGGTGCCCAAAATCCGCCCCTCTATCGCAGCCCTGACTTCCGCCCCGG
The DNA here is from genome assembly GCA_023553655.1 of Myrmecobius fasciatus. Taxonomy (NCBI): domain Eukaryota; kingdom Metazoa; phylum Chordata; class Mammalia; order Dasyuromorphia; family Myrmecobiidae; genus Myrmecobius; species Myrmecobius fasciatus. The sequence continues at coordinate 661 of JAJPUD010028886.1, forward strand.
CTGGAGTCCGATCGCGACCGGAGGCCGATTTCCCCTGAGGCTAACCTTCTCCGGAGTTCTTTCAAGGTAGATCTTTTATAGAAGTGCGTTGTAGTCCAAATGCTTGGTGAGGACCTCACTCAGGAACCAGTTTTAAGGCTTACTTTCTGGATTTGAGGGAATTGTCGGAGGGAGTTCACAGAGAAAGCTGTCCGCAGTTCGCCATCTTGGCTCCCCTCCCCTCACTGGAAATTGAGTGGATGCTCCTCAGGTGGGGAATGGCTGAATAAGTTATGATATGTGAACATAATAGAAAATTATTGTTCTATAAGAAATGATGAACAAACTGATTTCAGAGAAACCTGGAAAGACTTACATGAACTGATGCTAAGTAAAGTGAGCAGAACCAAAAGAACATTGTACACAGTAACAACTATTTTATGTGATAATCAACTGTGATGGATTTCAACAATGAGGTGATTCAAGGCAATTCCAATAGATTTGTGATGGAAAGTGCCATCCATATCCAGAGGGAGAGCTATGGAGACTAAATGTAGATCAAAGCATAGTATTTTTACTTTTTGTTGTTGTTATTGTTGTTTAATTTTTTCCTCATTTTTTTCTTATTTTGATTTGTGTGAATAATTTTTCTTGTGTAGCATGATAAATATAGAAGTATGTTTAGAAGAATTGTATGTTTAACCTATATTGAATTGCTTACTGTCTTGAGGAGAGAGGAGGAAGGAAGGGAGAATATTTTGGAACACAAGATTTTGCAAAGATGACCATTGAAAACTATCTTTGCATGTGTTTTGAAAAATAAAATACCATTAACAATAATGATATCTTCCCTCCCCTATTAACAGTTTTTCTTTTTAGCATAACTGCATTGGTTTTGTTCATGCCAAAGCTTTTAATTTTCATGTAATCAAAATTATTTTCCCTTTGGTTAAAATTTCTTCCCTTTTTGTTTTTCAGCTGTTTTTTAAGTTGTATCTGACTTTTTGTGACCACATTTGGAGTTTTCTTGACAAATATGCTAAAGTGGTTTTGCCATTCTTTCTCCAGCTTGTTTTACAAATGAGAACACTGAGGCAAGCAAATGACTTGTCCAGGTCACACAGCTAGTAATTGTCTGAGGCCAGTTTTGAATTCAGAAAGATAAGTCTTTCTGATTTAGGTCCTGCATTTTATCCACTTCCCTTCTCAGCTGCCCAAATTAAAGAATTTCCTCCTAGTCAGCTTTAAAAACTAGATAGAGCACTAGATTTAGGGTCAGGTTTAGAATCCTACTTCAGATATTTGCTGGATTAGTGACCATAAGCAAATTGCTTAACCTTTCTGATCCTTAGTTCCCTAATCTGTAAAAATGAGGAAATTATAAGGTACTTCCCCACACTAAATTTACCATCCTATGATGATTCATAATTGTGGAAGATACTCCAATCCATTTCTTGAAATATTAAAATAGGATATTATCTTTTATAGTTAGGTTACTCATCCATTTGGAACTTACTGTGGTACATGGTGTAAGATGCTGATCTAAATTTATTTTTTTGCCCATTTTCCCTTCTTCCTAGAAATTCTTGTCAAATAGGAAGTCCTTAAAGTAGGTTAATGTTGTAGTATTTATTAAATATTGGGCTATTGAGTTCTGTTGTTTCTGCTATTTTTTTTTCTGAAGCTGCTGCCTCAATTGTTCTTTTGCTGACTTTTTGGGATTTTTAAAGTAATTCACTGGAGTCTTTTGCAAATAGGGATAAATTTATCTCCTAACAGACAAGAAGAAATATTTATGCTTTACAACAGCATTTACTGAGAAACTAGACTACAGATAATTAGATTTTCTTTTTAGATATTTTTAAATGGTTTTTAATGTCTATATTTTTAAGGATGTTAATGTAAATGAGTGATTCATCAAAGTCTTCTCTGCATTTATTAACAACCATATGGTTTCAGTTATTTTATATTAATAAAATTAATTTTACTATTTTCATAATTCTGAACTATTTTTTAATTCTGAGAAAAATCTAACTTGTTCATAGTAAATTATTTTTGGATATATTTCTTTCTTTTTTTGTTAGAATTGCATTTAATAATTTTGCAACAATAAAAATGGGCAGCAAGGTGGCACAGTGGATGGAATGGTTGGCCTAGAGTTAGGAAACCTGAGTTCAAATCCAGTCTGAGACATTTACTGGCAGTGTGAATGAGCAAGTCACTTAACCCAGTTTGCCTAAATTTCCTCATCTGTAAAGTGACCTGGAGAAGGAAATAGTAAAGCATCTTTGCCAAGAAAACCCCAAATAGAGTCATTGAACAGCAACAGAAATTTTTGCATCAATATCCATTAGTGATATAGACCTATAGATCTTTCTTTTCTGTTTTCTCTCTCTCTCACTTGAATATTTAAATAATATTTATCTAATAAAAAGAACTTGGTAAATTGTTTTCTTTTTTCCCATTGGAAATAATTTATTTAGATTAGCTGCTAATTGATTTAAATGTTTGATAGAATTGACATGAAAATTCATCTAGCTCAGCATTTTTTTTAGATAGCTCTTTTATAATTTGTTCAATATCAGTTTCAGAGGTTGAGTTGCTTAGTATCTCTGTTTCATGCTCTTTTAATTTCTATATCTGGTATTTGTTCAGATACAAATACATTTCTTTACTATGCCCAAAGGGCTACAAAACTGTGCATATTCTTTGATCCAGCAGTGTCTCAACTGGGTTTGTCTACCCATAAAAAAAGGAAAAGGACCTGCATGTGTAAAAATGTTTGTAGCATCCCTTTTTGTAGTTACAAGGAACTGGAAATTGAATGGATACCCATTAGTTGGGGAATGGCTGAATAAGTTATGGCATGTGAATATTATGGAATATATTGCTTTTATAAGAAATGATGAGCAGGCTGATTTCAGAAAAGCCTGGAAAGACTTGCATGAATTATACTGAGTGAAGTAAACAGAATAATTTTCTATATAAAGATGTCATTTTCCATCCCAAGTCTGCTGGGATTTTCTTGGATAATCAATTATTGAGAATTAAGGCTATCATAGCTGATCATCACATAGTCTTGCTATTACTGTGTACAATGTTTTCATGATTCTGCTTACTTCACTCATTTTATTCAGGATATCATTATTGTCTTAATTTAGTTTTTGTATATTTTATTTGTGTTTCCTGTATTAGTTGCTTATTTATTATGTTATGGTTTGCATATTGGTCTTCTTATATTTGTTTATTATGCTTTGTGCCCTAGCAAATAATTTGTTTTTGTTAAAATAGCAATTATGCTGAGAAATATGTGAATTCAATAATACCCCATTCAGGGGTATTATTCAGTCTTTTAAGGCTAACTTCTCCAATAATCAGTTCAGTTTTCTATTTTCTTTATTGTTTATATTTCTGCTTAATTTATCCCCCTATGAGAGAAAGAAACTTGAAAGTCTGCTACTCTTTATGTCTTTTTGCTATTTACTTAAATTTTCATTATTCTTGCTTTTTTTTTCCACTTGACTAATATAAGATGTAGCATTTGTTTTATTCTGGATTCTAGTCAATTTAGCAACAGCCCACCTGTAATACTGATGCAGATAAACCCATCTATTGTTTCTTAGAAGTCTAAATGCTCATTTGAAACTATGCCCAAAGGGCTATAAAACTGTGCATATCCTTTGATCCAGCAGTGTCTCTACTGAATGAATCTGTATCCCAAAGAGATCATAAAAAGGGAAAGGAATCCACATGTGCATAAATGTTTATAGCAGCTCTTTTTTGTAGTGGCAACCAACTGGAAACTGAGTGGATGCCCATCAACTGGGGAATAGTTGAATAAGTTATGGTACATGAATGTAATGGAATATTATTATTCTATAAGAAATAATCATCAAAATGATTTCAGAAAGGCCTGGAGAGACTTACATGAACTGTTGCTAAGTGGAGTGAGTAGAACCAAGAGAACATTATGTACAGCCACAACAAGATTATGTGATGTTCGACGATGTTGGACCTGGCTCTTTTCTTTTCTTTTCTTTTTTTTTTTTTAATTTTATTTTATTTGCAAAACATATGTATGGGTAATTCTTCAACATTAACCCTTGCAAAGTTTTCTGTTACAAGTTTTTTCTTCCTACTCCCCATCCCTCCCCTAGATGGCAGGATATCCACTACATGTTAATTGGGCTAAAATACTTGACAAATCAAATATATATATACATATTTCCACACTTACAATTGTTGTGCAAGAAAAATCGTATCTACGAGAAAGAAATATCAGATAAAGGAAACACAATGTAAGCAAACATCAATCGAGAGGATGAAAATGTTATGTTGTGGTCCACATTTCACATCCCTCTCTCTGGGTGTATATGGCTTTCTTCACTGAACAATTGGAATTGGGTTGAAACATTTCATTGTTGAAGAGAGCCATGTCCATCAGAATTGATCATCATATAGTATTGTTGTTGCCGTGTATAATGATCTCCTGGTTCTGCTCATTTCACTCAGCATCAGTTCATGCAAGTGTCTCCAGGCCTCTCTGAAATCGTCCTGCTGGTCATTTCTTACAGAACAATAATATTACATAACATTCATATACCATAATTTATTCAGCCATTCTCCAGTTGATGGGCATCCATTCAGTTTCCAGTTTCTAGCCACTACAAAAAGGGCTGCCACAAACATTCTTGCACATGTGGGGCCCTTTCCTTCCTTTGTGATTTCTTTGGGATATAAGCCCAATAGAAATGCTGCTGGGTCAAAGGGTATGCACAGTTTCATAACTTTTTGAGCATAGCTCCAAATTGCTCTCTAGAATGGCTGGATCCATTCACAGCTCCACCAACAATGCATCAGTGTCCCAGTTTTCCCACATCCCCGCCAACATTCATCATTATCTTTTCCTGTCATTTTAGCCAATCTGACAGGTGTGTAGTGGTACCTCAGGGTTTTCTTAATTTGCATTTCTCTGATCAATAGTGATTTGGAGCACCTTTTCATATGACTACAAATAGTTTTAATTTCATCCTCTGAAAATTGTCTGTTCATATCCTTTGACCATTTATCGATTGGAGAATGGCTTGAATTCTTATAAATATGAGACAATTCTCTATATATTTTAGAGATGAGACCTTTATCAGAACCCTTAAATGTAAAGATGATTTCCCAATTTATTGCTTCCCTCCTAATCTTGACTGCATTGGTTTTGTTTGTATAAAAACTTTTTAACTTAATATAGTCAAAGTTATCTATCTGGTATTCAATTAAGAATTCCAGTTCTTCTTTGGACATAAATTTATTTCATCTTCATAGGACCTGGCTCTTTTCAACAGTGATTCAGGCCAGTTCCAGGAAAGAGCCATCTGCATCCAAAGAGAGGACTATGGGAACTGAATGTGGATCACAACATAGTTTTTTTCAACTTTGTTTGCTTGCTTGTTTTTTTTTTTTGTGTGTGTGTTTGTTTTTTCTTTCTCATCCTCCCCCTTTGGTCTAATTTTTCTTGTGCAGCATGACAAATGTGGAAATATGTTTAGAAGAATTACATGTGTTTAACCTAAAAAATCCAAACCAAAACAAAACAAAAATCTAAAAGTTCTTATAAGCCCTGAAAAGGGGAAACATTTCCTTAAGGGTCTTTCTGTGACCATGAGAATACTTCTATGTTCTTTAGCTTTTTAAAGTTCTGCTAGCCTATTATAAAGAAAAAGTATTTTTCCCTCTGACATGTGTTTACACACATATAATATATATTATATATATACACAAATATATAATATATGTATATATATATACATGTGTACATATATGTATTATATATTTTGGGAGGTTTTTGGTCTTGTTTAATTTTTTTTTCTGTTTGTCTCATTTTTAGAAATACTCATTAAAAATCAGTGTCATGTGGTAGGATTAGTTCTGCATCTTTTTAATAATATTTCATTTTTTCCAGTTATGTGTCAAGATAATTTTTAGTGTTCATCTTTACAAGATTTTGAATTCCAATTTTTTTTCTCCTTCCTTTTCTTCCCTCACTCCTCAAAATGGTAGTAATTTGATATAGGTTATACATGTGCTATCATGTAAAATGTATTTCTATATTAATCACAGTTTTGAAAGAAAAAAAGAAGAAAAAAACAACCATAAAAAAGAATAAAGTAAATGAAAAAAGTATGCATTCATACTGCATTCAGTATCCATCTGCATTCAGAGTCCATCAATTCTTTATCTGGATGCAAAAAGTATTTTCCTTCTTGAGTCCTATGTATTTTTCTTGGATCATTGTGTTGCTGAGAAGAACTGAGCCATTCATAGTTGACTATCACACAATATTACTGCATACAAGGTTTTCCTGGTTCTGCTCATTTCACTTTGTATCAGTCCATACAAGTCTTTTCAGGTTTTTCTGAAATCTGCCTGTTCTTCATTTCTTATTGAACAATAGTATTCCAGTAAATTCATATGCCATAGCTTGTTTAACCATTTCTCAATTGATAGGTACTCCCTCAATTTCCAATATTTTGCTATCATGAAAAGAGCTGCTATAAATGCTTTTGTACTTATAACTCCTTTATGATCTCTTCGGGATACAGCCCTAGCAGTGGGATTGCTGAATCAAAAAATTGCCCTTTGAGCACAGTTCCAAATTACTCCCCAGAATGGTTGCATCAGCTCACAACACCACTAACAGTACATTACTGTCCCAATTTTCCCATGCCTTCTCCCACATTTGTTGTATTCTTTTTATTTTTGGTCATGCTAGCCAATCTGATAGTTGTGAGGTGATACCTCAGAGTTATTTTAATTTTCATGTACCTAATCAAAAGGGATTTAGAGCACTTCTTCATATGCTTAAAAACAGCTTTGATTTCTTCATCTAAAAACTGTCCATTCATAGCCTTTGACCATTTATCCATTGGGTAATGACTTGTACTCTTATAAATTTTGCTCAGTTCTCTATATGTTTAAGAAATGAGGGCTTTATCAAAATTACTTACTATAAAGATTGTTTCCCAGGCTTCTGCTTTCCTTCTAATTTCAGTTGCATTGGTTTTGTTTATGCAAAGGCTTCTTAATTTATATAATCAAAATTATCTGTTCTAAATTTCATAATTTATCTTTTGTTTGGTCATGAACTTTTACCTCACCTAATCTCTCTTTTAAGAATCTGGATGCTGCACCCTCTTTATATATATATATATATATATATATATACATATACATATATATGTATATATATACATACAGATATTTATAGTCCTGATATTACTTCATTATCTAGGATGCCTTAGCAAGATGTGGTTTCCTTTCTTCTCTCTTTTAATTAGGTCTATTTTTGCTTTTGCTTTGTCTGAGATCAGGATTGCTACACCTGCTGTTTTTTTTCTTTTTTTTAGCTTTAACTGAAGCACAATAGATTCTGCTCCAGCTACTTACCTTTATCCTGTGTGTGTCTTTGCTTCAATTGTGTTTCTTGTGAATCATTTTTTTTTGGTTTGTTTGTTTGTTTTGCTGAGGCAATTGGGGTTAAGTGACTTGCCCAGGGTCACACAGCTAGGAAGTATTAAATGTCCAAGATCAAATTTCAACTTAGGTCCTCCTGACTTCAGGGCTAGTGCTCTATCCACTCCGCCATTTAGCTGCTCCATTGTAAACTGTTTTTGACCACTCTGCTATTCATTTCTGTTTTATGAGAGTTCATTCCATTCACCTTCACAGTTGTGATTATTGTGTACTTCCTTCCACTTATTTTTCCTCTTGTTTCTTCTTTCCTCCCTTTTACCCTTTCCCTCCTTTAAACTGTTTTGCTTCTGTTTACTACCTTCCTAAGTCTGCCTTCTCTTCTGTTGGTTTCTCCTTGTTCCTCACTTAGTTTCCTCTCTTGCTACTTTCTTGTCAGGTAAGATGGATTTTTACATTCAACTGATGAATAAAGTTGAAGCAATGCCCATTGTCCTCTTTCCCATCTTTCTCTCCATGCTAGGTTTTTCATGACTCTTCATGTGAAATAATTTATGCCATTCTAGTTTTCCCTTCCTTCTATACTTAGTGTACTGTTCTTTCTCATTCCTTAATTATTTTTCATGCCATTCCCTCAAATTCACTTTATGTACATTCCTTTTAGATATACTATTAGTGGTACAAAATTTTTTAAAGAATTACAAGTATCATCTCATGTAGGATATAAACAGTCCAGTTCCCTTGAATCTTTTATATTTTTTTTTCTTTTCCCATTTTTAGGCTTCTCTTGGGTCTTGATATTGGAAATCAAAATTTTAATTCAATTCTGGTTTTCTTATGAAAACTTAAGATCCTTCTATTTCATTGAATGATTTTTTTTCCACTTGAAGTATCATGCTTAATTTGTTCAGGTAGGCCATTCTTGGTTATAGTCCTAGTTCCTTTGTCTTCCAGATTATCATGTTCCATGACTTCCAAACCTTTAATGTTGCAGGTACTAAGTCCTATTTAATCCTGATAATAACCCCCCAGTATTTGAATTGTTTCATTTTGGCCACTTGTAATATTTTTCTTTGACCTGTTCTGTAATTTGGCCAAAGTGTTTTGTGGAGATTTTATTTGGGATCTCTTTCCTGAGGTGATTTCTGGATTCTTTTTATTTTCTATCTTGAGTCATAAGAACTCATCTTGCTCTCTGACTTTTCTGTGATAACTGTTCCTAAGATCATGTTACCCTATTTTTGTTGCCATTCTGTATTATCCTGATTCTATTTGTTTCATGTTATATTGATTCATGCAGGTCTTTCCCTGCTTCTTTGCATCATCATGGTCATCATTTGTAGTTTAACAATATCCCATTGTGCTTATGGGCCAAAATTTATTTATTCATTCCCCAAATGACGACCTCTACTTTGTGTCCAGTCCTTTGTTATCATGGAACATGTGGCAATAAATATTTTTATGTATGGGGTGGTTATATAAATTCCTCCTTGGAATATATGTCAAACAAACAATAGCATCTATGGGTCAAGTAGTGTTATCCCCCTTTCATTTCTACTACTTTAAAAAGAATTTTTATGTTATCCTACATATATTTTATACCATTATATTTTGTCATTATTGTGTTTAGCTCTATAAGAATGCCCTTGGTATTTTGATTGGCATAGCACCAAACTTTAAAATTTTGGAATTATTTAAATTTTTTTATATTGTCATGACTCGATCAGTCTTCTATCTGTAATAAAGTTGTGTTTTATTCCTATAATGACTTCTTTATCATTGTGTATATACAGGTATTGAATGTTCTTTAGTGATATAACTAAGATACTTTATGCATTTTGTAGTTATTTTGAATGAGACTTCCCTTTCTATCATGGGCTAATAAAAATTAAATTATAATATGGAAACATGATTTAATGAGTTTCTTTTTTTAAATCTGCAATTTCACTAAGCTATTTAAAAATCAACTTTTGTTTTCATTTTTTTCTTCAAGATTTTTCTATTATTAGCTACTGGAAAATTTCCCCCCTCAATTTGCCTGTCTTTATTAATTTCTTTCTCTTTTTTTCATTATTGCTGTTAACACATTTAGAACAATGTCAAAACATAGTGTGTGTTGGGGGATAAGAAGAATATCCTTGCTTTATTCATGGATTTAGTGAAAAAGCTTTAGTGTTTCTGTATATAATATAATAATAACTTTTGGATTTATATAACTTATCATATTATAAAAATCCATTAGAAGGTTTTTAGTAAAAGTATGTATTTGATTTTGTTACACTTTTTCTCTACATTTATTGAGAAAATTATAGGATGTTTTTGTTTTTAATCTGATTTTAAAAAATGTTGGATAGTCATAGCCCTGGTGCAAATAAAAATTCATCATAGTAGTTGATTTAAAAAAAAAATCCTAATGTTGGAGCAGAGCCAAGATAGCGAACTGCAGACAGCGTTCTCTGTGTGCTCCTGAGACCTTCCCTCAGACCCAGACAAATTGAGCCTCCGAACTGGTTTTGGAGTGAGGGCTCCACCAAACACTTGGACTACAACGCACTTCTATCAACAATCTACTTTAAAAAACTGCTGAGAAGGTTAGCCTCAGGGAAAATTGGCCGCTGGGTGCAATCAGACGCCAGCGCACCCAGGGCAGAAGTCGGGCTGTGACAGAGGCAGATTTTAGGCACCCAGGAAGTCCCTGGGAGGCATCTGGGCCACTTTGCTCTGCTAGCGGGCAGGTGTTTGGCAGATCTGCCTTTGGTAAAGGGTGGATTGAGAGCAGCTGAAAACGTGGTCCTAGTGCAGATCTAGCCCAACCAGCCTCAGACCGGAAGTCAACTCGGAAAACTGCCCCAGGGCAAATTGAAACTGCTGCGGAATCCCCTGCTGGTGACTGATACCTCAGCTCAAAACCATGAGTAAGAAGCAGAAGAGAGTTCTCACCATAGCCAGCTTTTACGGAGAGGAAATAGAGCAGTCCCCAGATCCTGAGATTCTGAAAACAATCCCAGATGAAGCCAGGAAGGTGGACTTAAGCTGGTCTCCCTTTCAGAAGGCTTACCTGGAAGATTCCATAAAGAATTTCAAAAGAGAGCTAGAAGAAGATTGGGGAAGTAAATTGAGATCAGGGCAACAGATATCAAAAACTGGAAAACAGGACTGGTGAATTGGAAAAAGAAAACAATTCACTGAAAAACAAAATTGGTGAATTGGAAAAAATCACCAATTCACTGGAAAACCAATTCCCTGGAAAATAAAAATGGTGAATTGGAAAAAATCACCAATTCACTGGAAAATAAAAATGGTGAATTGGAAAAAGACAACAATTCACTGAAAAACAAAAATGGTGAATTGGAAAAAGACAATAATTCACTGAAAAACAAAATTGGTGAATTGGAAAAAGACAACAATTCACTGAAAAACAAAATTGGCAAATTGGAAAAAGACAACAATTCATTGAAAAATAAAATTGGCAAAATGGAAAAAGAATGCATCGAATCAAGAAATTCAATTGGCCAGCTACAAAAGGAGCTAAAAAAGATAACTAAAGGAAATAATACTTTAAAAATTAAAATTGAACAAATAGAAGTAAATGACTCAATAAGACTTCAAGAATCAGTCAAACAAAAACAAAAAAAATGAAAAAATAGAAGAAAATATGAAATATCTCCTAGCAAAAACAGCTGACTTGGAAAACAGATCCAGGAGAGACAATCTAAGGATTATTGGACTCCCTGAAAGCCACGATGAAAAAAAGAACCTTGAGGCTATCTACCAGGAAATCATGAAAGAGAATTGCCCTGACGTTTTAGAATCAGAAGGCAAAATTGGCATTGAAAGAATTCACCGATCACCTCCTGAAAGAGACCCCAAAATTAAAACCCCAAGGAATATCGTGGCCAAATTTCAGGACTATCACACCAAGGAAAGGATATTGCAAGAAGCTAGAAAGAAACAGCTCAAATACCGAGGAACTGTAATTAGAATTACACAAGATCTGGGAGCTTCCACATTAAAGGATCGAAGGGCCTGGAATCAGATATTCCGAAAGGCAAAACAACTTGGATTACAGCCAAGAATAAGTTATCCAGCTAGAATGAGCATCATCTTCCAGGGAAGAAGATGGTCATTCAATGATACAGGAGAATTTCACCTATTTCTAATGAAAAGACCAGATCTGAACAAAAAATTTTACCTCCAAATACAGAACTCAAGAGAAGCATAAAAAGGTAAAAAGGAAAGAACTCTTGAGAACTATATTTCTACTAGAGGTATCCTTAAAGAATGGGGGTATAATTTGATTTTTCTTTGATAATAATGGAAAGGAAATTAGAGGTGGAAGGGATACCATATTGAAAAAAGGGGGGGAGGCAAAATAAAGTAAAAATAAAGGAGGTAAAATTAGGCAAAATCTCATAAAGAGACATAGAAGATCTATTATAATTGAGGGAAAGAAGGGAGGGTGATGAGTATTGTGTAAACCTTACTCTCATTAGATTGGACTCTAAGAGAGTATATCAGACACATTTGCTTTCAAAGAAAGCACTGACCCTCCTTGTGGGAAGGTGGGAGGCAAAGGCGGAAAGGAAAGGGATAAACAAATAGAAGGATTAGGGGAAAGGGATAAAGGGGAGGGAGGGATTCTAAAGGGGGGAGGAGTATTAGTGGGAGGTAGTCATCAAAAATAAAGTACTGGGGAGGGGGAAAGGGAGAGAGGGGAAAGGGAAGAGAAAATCATAACTCTGGATAAATAAGATGGCAGGGAATACAGATATAGTTATCTTAACTGTGAATGTGAATGGGATGAACTCTCCCATAAAACGGAAGCGGGTAGCAGAATCCTACAATATGTTGTTTACAAGAAACACATCTAAAACATAGAGATACATACAGAGTGAAGGTAAAGGGCTGGAGCAGAATCTTCTATGCTTCAGGTGAACAAAGAAAGGCAGGGGTAGCAATCCTTATCTCGGATCAAGTAAAAACAAAAATAGATCTAATTAAAAGAGATAAGGAAGAAAATTATATTTTAGTAAAGGGTATCATAGACAATGAAGCAGTATCAATACTAAACATATATGCACCAAGTGGTATAGCATCCAAATACCTAGAGGAGAAACTAACAGAGATGCAAGGAGAAATAGACAGTAATACTATACTAGTGGGGGATCTCAACCTTGCTCTCTCAGAATTAGACAAATCAAATCACAAAATAAATAAGAAAGAAGTTAGGGAGGTAAACAAAAGGCTAGAAAAGGTAGGTATGATAGATCTCTGGAGGAAATTGGATGGTGATAGAAGGGAGTATACTTTTTTCTCAGGGGTTCATGGAACTTATACAAAAATTGATCATGTGTTAGGGCATTAAAACCTCAAAATCAAATGCAGAAAAGCAGAAATAGTAAATGCATCCTTCTCAGATCATGATGCAATGAAACTCACATGTAATATAAGGCCAGAAGAAAATAGACCACAAGTTATTTGGAAATTAAATAATCTAATCCTGAAGAATGAATGGGTGAAAGAGCAAATTATAGACACAATCGATAATTTCATCCAGGAGAATGACAATAATGAGACAACATACCAAAATTTGTGGGGCACGGCTAAAGCGGTTATAAGGGGTAATTTTATATCTCTAGATGCTTACTTGTCTAAAACAGAGAAAGAGAAGATCAATGAACTGGGCTTACAATTAAAAAAGCTAGAAAAAGACCAAATTAAAAACCCTCAATTAAATACCAAATTGGAAATTCTCAAAATTAAAGGGGAGCTCAATAAAATTGAAAATAAGAAAACTATCGAATTAATAAATAAAACTAAGAGTTGGTTTTATGAAAAAACCAACAAAATAGATAAGCCTTTAGTTAATTTGATTAGAAAAAGGAAAGAGGAAAATCAAATTGTTAGTCTCAAAAATGATAAGGGAGAACTTTCCTCCAATGAAGAAGAAATTAGAGTAATAATTAGGAGTTTCTTTGCCGAACTTTATGCCAATAAATTTGATAATGTAAATTAAATGGAGGAATATATACAAAAATATAGATTTCCTAGGTTAACAGAAGAGGAAATAAATTATTTATATAGCCCCATTTTGCAAAAAGAAATAGAACAAGCTATTAATCAACTCCCTAAGAAAAAATCTCCAGGGCCAGATGGGTTTACATGTGAATTTTACCAAACATTCAAAGAACAATTAATCCCAATACTATATAAACTATT